>DWNE01001920.1:0-20302 GCA_018249875.1 Cecropterus toxeus | reverse complement strand
TTCGAATACAGGAAGTAGCTAGCAAGGCACTCAAGAACCTTTAACCATTTAAATAATCCCTTAATATAGTAATATAATTAGATAAATTAGTCATTGGAAGTAAATAAATTAAGTTCACCAATCCTGACAGTAGTTTTCAATAGGATATATCTTACCTTAAATCTAATATGAGATACGTCGTTAGGATTCGTCCTATGGAATGACTTGTTTTTCATTTCGATTATATTTCGTTCGTATATATCAAACATTGCTTGCTTTTTCTGAAAAAATATTTTAATTTAGGTTAAAATAAATCAAATGACTATTATAATTAAATTATATACACTGTAAAATAATTAAGTCGTAAAAGTTAGTAGAAGTAACTGTAACGTACCTGGTTCATTTTAGGTAGGTCCATCTGTCGGTCGCGGTTTAAAACTATATGGCGTAGGGCAAGCCCTTTACTGTACAACCCCATCTAACGGAGCTGGAGTAAATTAAATATATAGAAATTAAAACGTGCGCCATCTGGTTGAGTAAAACACAGTGCGGAAGGCTCCAGTGCTCTCACGAGACTGAGCTCGTAGGCTTCTACGTATCAATCTATTTATAACGAGCTGCCTTGAAATTGAGAACGATAGACGAAAACCTATTTTAAGGTTGCGGCAACGGAATTTGGTTGGTCGTTATTTTCGTTATATGTAACGACGTCGTTAATTCGAGCGGCGTTAGTCCGAGCTTTTATGGTAGCGCCCGTCGTTTGCTCTCTGTTCCAATAGATGGCGGATAACTTTTAATTTTGAGGTAGCGAAGTGCGCTTTTTAAATATTTATATTTGAACATATTTATTGAGCTCACTTCGCTGCACGATGCTTAGAAATAGACACGTAAAAACTACACATTGATTATTAGGAAATTAATATACCTAATTATAATTACGGATTAAGATGTAAACAACTATAACAGCTACAACTTTGTGGGAATATTTCAGTGGAAAAAGTTATGTTTTTTGTTAATACAAGAGATAATGCTTATGTATAAGTCAGTCAGAATAAATATTCTTTGTAAAAAAAAGTTATTTTAACTTTTTTATAAGGACCAAGAAATTAATTTAGTGTTATATAATCTTAATTGTTAAAATACTAATTTATCTTCACAATGTTGAACGCCGATTATGTTGAAATTTATGAACGTAATTTTCTAATAATGTCTACCTAACTAAAGTCAAAACTATGTATTCCTCAATTATTAAAAAAATATGAAGTTTTATTGATATAATATATTTATACCTATGTATGTTTATATAATTATACGTTTTATATTAATATATTCGGGATACCTTCTTGTCCTTGAATCTAACAGCAAGATTCTTCATAGTTTACCAAGTAATCGATAATCCGTTTTTAAAGTTGTCTATTTACCTGTAAGCAGTAGGTACGAGTAGGTATGTCGTCTCAAATAAATAAATTATTATATAATTCTTCGTTGTTTCATTGTTTATTAACAACATTTCGATTCATAATCAAACACTGTAGATTTACTACAGAGTTAACACAGTTTAGTTTATTAAAAATCATTTTTGTTAGAGAATTTCTTACAACAAATATTTTATATGAATATTTCTTTTTTGTATGATAACTCTTAAATATGAATAAAGAACTATATCAATTTTCGACTGGTTGAAAAACATATTAATATCAGATATCTACAACATTTCGATGAAATGATATCAGGCGCTTTCCTCAACCTGAATCCATTTCCCATCTCTGCCTCCCCTGTCCATCTTCATAGTATAAACTTTAGTCATTTCAGGATAAAAAACTACCTAAATGCTTTTAATCTTAATTATAGTCAATTAGGCTTTTAATTTTTAGGTCATCTAAGTTCATAAGAAATATCATCGCGTTTATAATTAAATAACATTTTTTTATTCTAAAATGCGTTATTTTTATTTTACTTCGAGTATTATGACTTTTTATTTATTTATTTTTATTATTTTGAAGTAGCAAATGATGCGGCCTACCTGATAAGTGATTACTGCCGCCCATGAACATCTGTAAGCAACTTAATATAGAATAGTTTTACCTGAGGACAATCACAGATGCTACTCCCGAGGTTCTCATATAAAAGTGAGCAACACAACACTCTTCCACCGAAACACAAGAACTGCTTCAAAAAAATTTTTGTGGCGTGGTGTGTCAAATTATACTGGTTCTAACATTTGATGTACAGTTCTGGGTTCTGGTGTACAATAACCATCGCTGGCCTTCTAGAACACCCTCTATGTAAAATATCATATCTCCCTGTCAGTTGTCAGGCTAGGCGAGGAGTAGGCTCCTTTTATTGTACGTAGTATCATAGCTGTTTACTCTTTATGATCCCGCTCAACAAAAAGGAAAATGAACATACATACAAACAAACATACATACATACGTACATGTAATACATACATACGCTCGAAAAACATTACCCTCTTTCGGACGCAGTCGAGAAAAAGGAACTCTTACGTATTCTATTGTGTGTTATGTGTGCTTTGTCCGGTTATCCGTCGGTTCATCTGTCAAAGCTCTTTTTCTGAGGAATGCGTAAGAGGTATCAAGTAAATATTTATATCAAAATCTAAGGACTACTCCACCTTCAGAAGCACAGGCTTGTTTTCTTCGGTTTAGCAGAAATAACATTTTTTTTGCTCTCATATATCCAGATATGATACACCGCAAGCGGAATTACATAGACTATATAGTCGGGAAGATTTGAGTCGTAGTAGTATATAAAATCACAATCCTATGATGCAAAAATAACCCGAAATAGAAAACAAGACTGATTCTCTGAGGGGATAGCCCTCAGAGAAACAAAAAAACAAAGTGTAAATTATATAATTTGTGTATCAATTCGTCAAAAACAAATCATCTTTAGCTGTAGTAATGTATCTATGTTCCTGCACTCTGTGGTTCGACTCCGGGTCCGGAAGCGGCACTGCCACACATATTTCAACTTGAAAACAGCAGTGTATACATTGCTGTTTGGTCGGAAGGGGAAAGTATGAGAGATTATGCGAGGCGTTCCAAATTAGTCCGCAGGAGTAGCATCTGATTAACTTCAAGTAAGACTTTGGTCTTGTCTGTCGGTTGATTACGATGTCCATAGACCGAAGTAGCCATTTACTATCAGATGGATGGATTGTATGCTTGTTTGTTGTTTCCATATTATAAAACAGAAGGAATCCTACTTATCCATGTTCATATGGTCAACGGTTCAACAGATGTACATACTGCATATTAATTTACTTCTTCTATGATTTAAAAAAATATGTTCTCATGTCTTAAATAAATTAGTAACTACCTACTATTAGCTGATTTTAAAAATATTTTCGAATTCTCTACACCTTGTTGGAGACCTTCAGTTTAAAAACAATCGACATGTGTTTGGCCACTAACCAACATCTACTAATTACAGTAGAGTGGTTTTGCATTATCCAGGTTAAACACTTCGGCAATCTAATTAACCTAACCAGTGACTTCTAGATTGCATATTTTTGATGTAAGAGTGTTTTCTACAAAACAAAAGAAGGTGGTAGAACAATGTAGTTCGACCGGGGAAGTACCACCGCCACACCTATTTCTATAGTGAAGCAGTTCTTGCGTTTCGGTGGAAGGGTATGGTTGCCGGTTTACTTTTATATGAGGCAACCATCTCAGTCCTCGGGAGTAGCAACGCATCTGTGGTCGACTTCATGTAGAAACCCTGTTCTATATGAAGTTGCTTACAAATGTCCATGGGCGGCAGTAACCACTTACCATCAGCTGGGCTGCTTCCTCGTTTTCTACTTCATATTAATAAAAATAAATAAAATAAAAAATAAAAAAGTTTTAGGTATATCAATGACTACTACTTATAGTTATAATATTGTGATTTTTTGCAAGTATTACTAATAAATTACTTTACTTTGTTTTACTTAAAATGGCTTGTATCAATTTAAATTTAATGAATAATGAATAAAAATAAATGTTAACTACTCATACTTTTCAGACACAGCCAATTACTGCTCGGATTGCCTATTTAGGTACTGAACAAGTTTAGTAAGATAGAATAGCCTATTTTTATACACAGGTTTTAATATCTAAACTAGTGCAATACAAGGTTAACGTATTCAAAAATAAGGTTCACTTTATTGACAAGTAAATGAAAATGAGAATCTCTACAATAATATGAAGAAATGAAAGAAAAACAGCAATATAAGATAAATTTTATTACAAAAGAAAATAATAAAATGGAAATAAATAAATAAGGTTCTTATCCTATCACCAAAACCAATTCCGCGCTACATGGCACACCGAAGTGACCATTATGTAGTCAACAATACCCAGGTACACAGCAAATCTTTACATTCTCTTGTTATACACAAGAAAATAAAAATCTTACACATCACTTTCGACTAGATATTCACTAATGCCTGAAGTCCCTCTATAGCGTCCACAGTTTTGTACAAAAATATCTTATCTTACAATTAATATCACTTTACACAAGATGGCGGGGTGTTCACTTGCCGAGGAGGATCTTGCGGCCGGCACCAATGTTCTGGCCGGACTGAGAGGCTCCCTTGTTGGAACCAGCCTGGAGACCGATCATGGTCTGGCCGGCCTTCAGGACCTCCTCGGAGAAGTCACGCTTGCATTCTTCAGCGGGCTTGGGTCCGAGGTAGGGGCCGCTCCATTCAGAGTGCCTGTATGTCTGTAAAACCCACATATATTAGGTATACACTTTTGGGAAATTCAATCTTAGGCTCTAAGAGAACTTGCCCTTGGATATTTGTGAAAAGTGAGGTAATGTTGCAGTGAGGTCGTAAATCGCCGTTGGAATTGGCAATGTTTCAAATACGCTAACTCGAAACTTGTCTTTATAACAAACAATTTGTAAACGCGTCAATACCATTCGTATTACTGTGCATGTTTAGAATAAATGCGATCATAAACGGATGCTATCATAAACTTGTATATAACTCTTTAAAATTTCATAATAGTTTATCTTAAGCTTGTTCGGTACATACAGGGCCGGTCTTTAAATATAAATCGGTTATAGTCTGCTACTCACTTTCAATTTGCGAAAAAATTAAGGAATATTCTAATTTGGTGATTTGGTTAGTAGTTTTTGTTTTGACTTATATTTTTGATACTCACTTCACGGCCAAGTGCGAACAGTGTGCTGACGACCTGGGCGATGTCCTTCTTCTCCCACAAGTCTACGGTCTGGAACACATCGATGTCAGGGACACCGTATGCTTTGATGGCCGCTTGGAAGCTGTTAAAATACATTCGTTGTATAGTTCTTGCAATAATATAATAAATCTTCTGTTACAGCCTTAACTATTAGTCTCAAAGATATTCAAATTTTACAGCTTTAAAAAAAACTATTTTCACAAAACTTCAAATTTTAAGGCTTATGTAAGCTCGACGTTTTTGTTTGAACATTTGTAACCGTTAATATATATGAAACTATAACTTACTTGGTAATGTTCTCCATCATCTTGAACTGTCCACCAGATGTGTTGATTTTGGGGATGGAGCCAGGCTTGATCTTGTTGATGAGCTGGCAGAGAACAGTTCCGTCCTTGAGGACATCCTCAAAGGCTTCACCAGGGGGGAACTTAGCTCCCAACACAGACTCAATCCATTCCTGGCATTCCTTCTCCTGTTCTGGGTTGCGCTTGGAAGCGAGCTACGAGGACAAACACATGAATAAAATACACTTATCACCAAAGTACTTTTTCGAATAAAAAGTGTTCTATTTTTAAATCGTCTCACCTTAGCGCGGACTTGACGTTCCAGAGACATGTTGTGTTTTGTTTAGCTGTGGCTGGTGTAAGGAGTGTGATCGCTGCAGATAGCGCCGCTAGACTGAAACTCTGAAAGCTGAATCCACGTATTTATAGAGAGCGTGCAGGCTGCCCTTCTGGAAAACTCGCTCACAAACACCACGCCATCAACGACTAAACGACTACAAAATAAATGCTGACTCAAAGCGCTATTCGAAGTTGCACATAGTTGTTTAAAGGAAGTTTCTTTTATGGTTTCTGTGTTAGCTCATGTTTTGCAATTCTCAAAATGGCAAAATAGCAATGCAGGCTAAAATTAGCTATGAAATTTGATTACGAAGAAGATGACTGTTTTAAATATTGTTGTTATAAAAATATAAATAAATTATAACTACTTACTGAACTTTTAGACTAACTAATGATACAAATATGTGTTTATATAAGAACTACGTAGAGCCTTTTACTTATTATTTAACGTCCATATAAAAAGTATTTACTTATTGACAGATATTTTTAAGAAAAACGCTTCAGATTATGTCAAAGGCTCTACAAAACTTGCATGTAGCAAGCCTATATGTATATTTCACAACAAGAAATTTAAAATTGCCATTGAAATGTAAATAAATCTGATATGTACTTAACATAATTCATGAATAGTTCAAAGAGATACTAAAATTGACATCTTAGTTCCACGAGGCCATTGACCTGTTCCGAGTAACCAAAAAATATTACTTATATATTTTTTTGACTTAACTTTATGTTTGCGTCATTATTTTTCTTTATACATTGTATATCTTCTTCTTTTGTAACTGATTGTTTTGTCAGTCCATTGAGTTTTTCTATTAAATCCAAGCAGATACTATTTATTTTTGGATTATTTAAAACGATAAATTACGAACAAAGAGACATTTTTCGTTTTTACGCTTAACGTACATAGGATAAAAAAATATCCTTTTTTGCAACCCGCTTTACTGATCTACAGTTGCCCTTAAAATCCATACATGCCCAGTTCCCTGTGCTCTATTCTCTCAACTTTGCATTCATTTTAACCTATAGATCTATCGGAATAGAAAGGTGACTATATCGCATTGTGATGAAATTGTATAGCTATATAACCATGGCATATATAATCCTAGAAAAAGGAAATAGAAGATTTCAGGCTTAAATTGTCATAAAAAAATTCTTCATCTTTAAAATAAATTACGCTTCATTATAAGCACATACTTGGAAAAATCTGTACCGCATGACATAGGCCTGCCCTAAAAAGAGCCACTCCAAACGGTCCTGTATCTTTTGAAAGCAACGGTTTCCCGCTTTCTTCTTCAGGTCCACCTGATCAGGAGGCGACTTATGCTCCTTTTGCCTAAGTATATTGTACCACTATGTTTTTGTTCAATAAATCATACTTGTAAATACCTACCATTATAAAGGGAAAGCACGAAAGAAAATATTTTTTGATTTTGACGACCCGCGTGACGGAGCGGTAACCATACCGGTCTGACGCGCAGTGGGTCCCGGGTTCGATTCCCGGCCAGACAGAAATATGAATGATGAGTTTAGATTTCTATTCTGGGTCTGGATGTTTGTGTATTCATCTTTGTGTGTTTATAGTACCCACGACACAGGAGAAAATCCTAGTGTAGGGCTGTGAGTGTAGAAAGCGTGTATTTATACCCTTGTAAGTGTTAAATGGGGGTTACACTTTTGTGCTATAGTTGGGTGTACGTTGTTTTAGGAATTGCTTTATTAGCAATAATAATTAATAAATAAAACCAATTACATGTATGTTTATCATATGACTATACTATCACACTTTAAAATAAAACATAAAACCTAGTTTACACAACTGCCTGTGAAACTTTATTCAATCCTCTACTCTCTATACAATAAGAGTATCACTATCCATACGCCCTATAAATCATCATTTTATAAATAAGCTTACATGCACAGCCACATTTGTCAATTACACCCGATACCAATGTTGGCACATTCCAAAGCAGGTTCCAAAAATTCCGATCTGGAAATTTTGGCGGACATGATGCATCATGTATGGGCAACCGAACGGAACGGACGAACGATACATGTGGCGAGCAATGTCTTATAGCATTTAACTAACAAGCTATTTCCTTTGACGTGCAGTGCCTTATTATATTTCGGTATGATCACGTTTCGATATATTTGCATCAAATACATAAATTATAAGCAATGTGGTGCGAACATAAAATTCTATCAAACCGTATTTGCGTGTGGTTTGTATATTTTAACCGATAATAAATAATGTATTTTTAAGTCTATAAAATCATGGGTAAGTGTATAAAATCATGGTATATGGCTACGGAGGAATAAACGCTCATTGGCTTGTTCTTATAGTCCATTTTTTCGGTCTCGTATCTAATTTCAATTATATTAATATAATGCAATAATCGAATGTACAGACCACCTAATGGTAAGTGGTGACTACCGCCCATGGACATATGTAAGCAACTTATAGAACAGCGTTTTATCCGAAGTCGATCACATATGCGTGGCTACTCCCGAGAACTGAGGTCGCCTCATGTAAAGGTGAGCCGGCAACCACACCCTTCCACCGAAATGAAAGAACTGCTTCAAGCAAGAAATAGGGGTGGCGGTGGTACTTCCCCGGTCGAACTACTTTGGTTCTACCATCTGTAAAATGAAACAATCACTTTAGTCCTAAGGAGTAGCGACGCATCTGTGATTGAATATACTTTGGACCCTTGTTTTATGTGAAGTTGCCTATAGACATGAACGGCAGTGACCACTTGCCGTCAGGTGGACTGCATGCTCGTTTATTACGTCAATGTAATAAAAAATATACAGAATAAAATATTCATCATTCAATTCATTTGATATATCTCGAAAACAAGTAAGTTCCTTTGATAACTAATGCGCCTTAAGTGCTTTTAAAATAAGAAGCAGATACTAGTTGATGTGGTTTACATAAAAACTATTTAGTCTACCTATACCACCATACATCTCGCATCAGGATTATCATTGGTAATGTTGTATATGTTTTTTGACATTTTTATTCTATTTTATATACTTATTCAATGGTTAAATACGTTTTTCATACAAAATCTAGAGCTTTTACTTATAAATGTAATCCATGTACCTTCTGAACGTACTCTCATATTAAATGTTACAAATAAAACTTCTTATCTTCAAAAAATATCTTATTACTAGCTGAAGTAGGTGCTCGTGCTTCGGAACGGGATATGAAAAAAGTCACTAACTTTAAATAGTGCAAAATATGGATATCAAAAGTTTTTTTTGTTATCGGGGGGAACCTTAAAAAGGTACCCGACGCCGTTTGGGAGACGCCAGGTTATGTGTGATTTTTACAGCACTAAAACCCCCCCGGTAGCCATCCTCGGCGCTACGAAGAGGACTCCGGGATCTCCAAAGGAACGCAATTGGAGTCTTCTGAGCGCGTTGCCCCATCGCTCCACCTAGGCAAGGAACTGAGCTCACCGCACCATCTGGTCTTTCTGACAGAATGTGACCACACATACCGCCGTCCTTCCCGGGGTCATCTGGCTGGACGATTCGAGCTCCCACTCTTGTCGCCCGCAACCCTGGAAGTCCCTTTTAGTCACCTCTTACGACAGACAGGGGATACCGTAGCCCAATTCTAATCCCGGAACTACAGGGACGATCAAAAGTATCCCATAAGTTGTCTAGATAAATAAGATTGCAATATTTCATATAAATCGGATCAGTAGTTTTTGCATGATTGAGTAACAAACAGACATACAGCATTTCACTTTTATATATTAGCATACCATAGATAACGATATAAGTGTAGACTATCCTTATTATACGACTATATTTAGAGCCGGTGAAATAGGATCACAAATCTATTAAATTATCTCGTGCCACTCATAATGTATACGTAAAAAACTATAATAAATCCCATACGTATCAAAATAATACCACACTTGGTGGCCAGAAGGCGTCGCGTGATACGACACGCAAAGCGCCGCCCACCGCGATCTTTTTTGAGTACCCGTTGAGTTATCATTGTCGCCGATACCCACGCCGTGGATGGTTTCATGCGCAGTCACCCAGGAATTCAGACTTGCTTCTATTCTTGAATCGGATACAGCCTACATACTATTACGTTGCTCTTTCCAGATAGGATTTCGTTGGTAACACAGATATTTAAAATGCAGCAAGCAATACAAGCTTTTTCGGTTCTTAATTGTACCGAAAAAGCTTGTATTGCTCAATCAGTTTTTATAATAGCTTTCTTGTATTAGTTTTCTTGTATTGTATTAGATTGTATATGCTTTCTCAGAAATCGTTAAACGTTTTATGTTTAACGATTTTTAATAAAGCTCGTCATTTCATTTCCTAAGTTCTCGTACATCGGCAATTATTTTTTCTTAGAAAAGATCTATTACTTGGGCGTAGTTTATTTAAAATGAGCGTTTATAGTCCTGCTTGAGTAGAATATATTTATTAAATTGAAGTAGCAAACAAGCATGCAATGATGGTTAGTGGTCACTATCGTCTGTGGTAGAACCAGTGTAGTTCGATCGGCGTGGTACCACCGCCACATTTATTTCTAGTGTGAAACAGTTCTTGCGTTTCGCTGGAAGGGCGTGGTTGCCGGTTCATTTATTCATATATGTAGCGACCATCTTAGTACTCAGGAGTAACAACGCATCTGTGATTTACCTCAGATAGAACCACTGTTCTATATGAAGTTGCTCACAAATTTATGGGCGGTAGTTACCACTTACCATCAGATGGACTGCATGTTCGTTTGCTACTTCAGTCTGATAAAAAAGGACGCTACTGTCACGCACATTTGTAGAAGGAGAAGGTATTAGTAGCTCATTTGTGTCGTTATGGTAAAAGACCCGTTCCTTTAGTGATACATAACAAGTTTAGCGTAAAACAGAATAAAACAAAATTCCCGACTATTTAAAATGTTTTTTTGTTAGTGGTGAAAGTGGTTGAAGGTGAAAAATGCTGAATTAATAGTATTAAAATATTATGTACATATTTAGAATGGTTTATTTACTAACATACATTTGATACCCATATTGCCGTAATAACATAAAAATTTCGCTCTCTCCCCCTTTTCCCGTATATGCAGCCGCCATTTTAAACAAGGTATACCCTATGTCACTTTACAAACTGAGACGATTCTTATGATATGTCATACATCACAATCTGTCGAGCCCTTATGGACATAGATATAAACAAACCTACATATATACATACATACGCTCGAAAAACATTACCCTTTGACGCAGTCGGGTAAAAAGCACAGGAATACGTAAGTCAAAAAGTCGCATTGTTGACTCAGTGTTGTACACAACGCTCCAGATACCGACTTCCACGGTGAATATTTAAAATAGCGCTATAATCATCAGGCGGAGTACGTGTGAGCCACTTTTGGAGTTGCGATCGTAGGATTGTAACGCAGCATACTACAGAATTAGTCACGAGTAATCTCAGATGCGTAAAATGTAAACAATTTTCGTAATTCAAAGCTGTATGGCGTAGGAACTCTGAAGTTCTGAACACACTTCGATATTCGGAAGTTATTTATAACTCTCTTCATCATAATGTATAGAAATAGCGAACACATTAGTTAAGTTTTAAATCGATATTTTTAACAGTCAAATAATACTAGAATTGTCTAAATGTGCTGTGGAGCAATAATAGCCAATAATCAATAGATTGGTTGAAATCCGGCGTCTCAAACGAGAGTCAGAAGTTCGAAGGCAGTGATTGCATCAAGCAATATTGATTTTTCTATTCGAATGTTTGTATTAGAAACTAATTATTATTGTTTTATAGTGAGACATCGTGAGAAAACCTGCACACCTGAAAGTATTCTAAAAATACAGAGTTCTCAAAAGTTTGTGAAGTTTACCAAACTCTCAATTGGCCAGGGCGTTGGACTATGGCAAAAAGTCTTCATTCTGAAAAGGGACAGTAATGTGTTGATGATAGTGTTGTGTTAATGTTACAAATATATCGGTATCTTATTAAAAGTAGTATGTATGAACGTCTCACTAGTCGTCGCATGCTGTCGACCATTCTTTTAACAATTCTACGTTGTACCTTACTACTAACTATCACAAATACCTAAAATAAATATAGTACTGTAACTGTATGTTCAGTCCTTAGAGATGATGATAACGGATCCCTGTTATACTGGAATAGCAATAGAAATAGGTATAGTCTGTTATAACAAATAAGTTCCTTTTATTTAACTACTTACAATATTAATTTATAACACTCAAATTTCTTTTTGAAGCTCAGATAAATCTGTTTAACCTACATAATATTAAAATTGTACCAGTTTGCATCGAAGTTGTCTACTACAAATGAGAACGGAGAGATTTGAAAGTGGTAAAAAAAATAGTAGGTTATCAGATTATGTTAGCAAAACTCATTTTCTGATATATAGCACCTGTGTCCGAATTGTCAGTTCCTGTTGTACCTGAAGGATGTACTAACTGAGTCCATAATATAACATTACTGTAAACATTTGTGGATTCGTATTGTTGCTAGTTACCACGGGCATTTTTAATGCTTTACTCGTAGTAACAGCGATTTAACATCTAGAAAAACAATAAATTATATTACTAGTTATCAAACCATAACTTAAAAAAAAGGTTTTAAAAATAATTTTCATGTCAATTGAAGGATCATTTGTCACACTGCCTTTGAAAAACAAAACGTACATATTTCAGCGTCAACGACCTTAGCTACCGCGACTAGATGACGCGCGATGATGAAATAAATGGTGTTTTACATGTTTAAAAGTGTTGACAAGACGCTTCCAGAACGAATTTAATGATTATATTGTACCTCACATCAAAGCCAAACAAAACAAACTGAATATAGACGTATTTTATATAATGAATATATTTTATTTAAAAGCGTCAACTCACTGTTGCTATGTAGGTATTGGAACATTGTCCCTGTATTACCGGGATCAGAATAGGGCTACGGTATCCCCTGCTTGTCGTAAGAGGCGACTAAAAGGGGGCTACTGGGGTTGCAGGTGACAAGAGTGGGAGCTCCAACCGTCCAGCCAAGCGACCTCGGGAAGGACAGTAGCATGTGTAGTCGCATGCCATCGTAAACACCAGAAGATATATGGTGAGCGCTAATGCTCACCGGGAAAGAGCCACAAAGAGGCGTCGCGCATGGAGGACTCCGGTTGCGTTCCGTGGGAGATAACGGAGTCCTCCACACAGCGCTGAAGACGGCCACCAGGGAGTTTTAGTGCGGTAAAAATCCCACATAACTGGGCGTCGCAGCATCGAGTACCTTTTGAAGATTTCCCGCTCGAGAAAAAAATAGGTATTGGTAACATACCTGCTATGATTTAAGTTTATCTCAAATTTTATAGGTACTATATTATCATATATATCAGTTATACAGTATTTCAAAGTGAGTTGTGTTTATTACATGAGCTCTTAGGTATAGATACTTATATCTAGAAACAGCGAAACATTCTTAGGTGTATAGTTTGCCTGCAGAGTATCATAAATCTATTTGCTAAATTGCCGTCGGTTTTAGTATCTGTATACCTCTAGAAGTACTGCATGTATATGTACCTATGTATTTGAACTGGATAATAATAAAACTTTAGTTATGTAACGAGGGATAATAAAAAATATTTTAAGTAGAAATCTATCTATCAACTTTATGAAGGAACAAGTGTAAATAAAATAAAAATGTCAATAATTCCATTTAATCTGTTTATTAAAACACCCTTCACAGATTCATCAATAATAGGAAATACACTTAGGGTTTACGTCTCTATAATGCATGGTACATATTTACATAAATTTTATAATACATACATATGTACAATATTGTTCTTCACCTTTAAGATTTTATATTAATGTATCGTCGTGAACAATATTAAAATAATAAATAGATGTCTATATTTTATAATTTTCTAGTAAATTATATTAAACTCTTAAATAATTATATTAATTTCTAGTAAATTAAATTAACTGACTGTTCGTACGACTAGATCATTCAATCTATTAGCTCACTATTTATTCACAATGCAAAGAGTACATGTTCATTTATTTATTCACTATTTAAAAACCTTTATTGTTGCTCAATATGGCACTAAGGTTACATCTGTTTAATGTAGAATTGTCTCAGATATTAACGTATACAGTTTATATTATTTACACTTTTACCTATCACACAAATATCAAATGTTATACTAAGTAAAATGAAGTACCCCATCTAATAACTTGTTACAAAATCAAGCAACGCAAAATTACTCGTCGGAAGGTCACAAATATGATAGGACACTTAATGTATTACTTATTACTAATTTGGTAAACTCGAACGCTGAATATTTTCTTACAATAATACACTGGAATTCCCGTAATGTTCATTATTGTAATCACCTAAAACTTAATGGACACAATTGTTTTGGCACTTGAAATCCTTCATTACTAGCGTAATTCACTTGCAGTCTTAATCGAAAATCACTCAATATTCACTTTTGGCACAACGAAGCACTCTACGTTCGATCAATCACTATTAATTCATATAGTAGCCCGATAGTCCATATAGTTAAAAGGTACGAAGCTTCTGGAGTGTTGAAACTATTGCGTCGGCAATGGAAAACTTTCATTAAGCGTAGGTATCAAATATGAAGTATTAGTCGAAATTCTTTCCACTGTTTAACCCAAGTTGTGTTGGTAATATGTCAGTATTGAATTTCCAATTATCTTTTGTATATCCAGGTGGTTATCGACACATTTTAGTCCTTCATTCGTAACTTTGTTTACAGTCGTAACGAAGGCATCCTTTCATCTCAATTGTCATCTTATGCTTTTAAAAATTCTGTCGTTGCGGCAGGAACGAAGCTACGTGTGTCTGAAGGTGTGGTGGCCATTAGAAAAGATGGTTGTTTGTTTTGGCGAGAGTGCCCAGGTGATCGGAGAGCAGGTAGTTGGGTGGTGCGACACCGAGGAGTGGGAAGCTGGAAGGCTGACGCAGCAAGCCGCAACCGCCCGCCCATTTGCCGCCCGCGCTGCTCACCGGCACCCCGCCGCCGACGCCATTCAATTCTTCGCATAGCTTGTTTGCTGTAGATTATATAATATTTTAAATTAGTAATGTGAACAAAAGTTTAATATTACATAAAAATACTGGACAGGTCTGTAAATAATTATTTAAACGGCTTCCTGATTCGATTTTGAATCTGACAATTTGCATAGCAGATACCAGCATTTAATAATACGTCAAGAAAATATAAGTTAAGCCTTTATACACTTTGCCTCCAAAACTTCTCTATTCTCGCTCTGTTTCCCCAAAAATATAAAATTCATTAGGTAATAAAATCAAAATACAGTACAAAGACGTTCTCTTTCTAAGACCAGAAACTATTTCACGTCGAACAGGATTTTTTTCAGATCTTTTGATTCACTCTAACGATCTACATTTATTTTTCACATGTAAGCTAATTTAATTTTTACAATCTTGTATTACATGCGTCTGCTTCCATAAGCACACCATGCGTTTAAAAGTTTATGGGCAATAAATTTTAGCCAACACTCGTAAAATATCTAAAATAACTTCTGCAGGCCAAAATATGTTAAAATCAAACTGATTTCTCAGTAATTCAGTTTGGTTAAAGTCGTTAGGTAGCGCTAAGCGCAGTCAAAATTCATGCATTAAAATCTGGCCGAAATCAGAGTGCATGCGAATATGAAATAATGGCGGTAACGCAATTATACGCTAATCACCTAATCCTTGCCGCGGCACCGTTGTTTATTCAAGCCTGAGTGACAATCGCGCGCACAATTAGCGCAAATGAGCCGAAGTGAAAATCTGGCGGGTGGCGGTAATGTGATTAACGCCGCCACAAGTCCGCCATTAACGCCCTCAGAGCCTACCGTGCCCGCAAAACAACATACATTTCCTAAACTTGAAATAGTTTGTTACATGTACGATGATTTCGCCTACCATTTCGATTAAATTAACAATTAAGTTTTCACGAGAATTACGCAATGTGTATATGACACTTTCTTATATTTTTATACTAAAATAAAGAAACGAACCTTTCATGATATAAATAATTACAAAAAAATTAAGAGAAAAGCAAATTACATAAAATATACCCTCCCAAATTTAACTTTGAAGTTTTTCCAACTTTCATGGAAGGATAAATTTATCAACGTCCGATAGTGCAAATAAAACTTCTAACAAAAGCTTTGTTTAATATTGTAGCAATACAAAAGGCTATGTAGAAAGAAAAATATTTATAAGTAAGATTTTCTTATAATATAGCTGTAACGAATGAGCTTACAGGTCATCTGATGATTTTATTCTCTAAGTGGCAACTGCATCCATGGACACCTGGGTACAACCCCTTATAAGATTAGACTACTGACTTCTAACTGCTAACTAAATAATAATGTCTCCCTCACACTCCCAGAATACAGAATAGATGTGACGATGGAATGATTGATATCAAATCACAGAGAGTTCTACTACCTTTGAGTTGAAGTCATAGAATATTTTTATTTTAGTCTTAGTACCGCCTATAAATAATTACAGTTTTACTCTTTTATCACACTGTGTCCGAAAAGTATGTATGTCCATTTTCTGTCATGTTCTACAGCCCAAACAGCTTGACAGACATTGACAGATGAGAAGTCGTTGAACTTGTCTCAAATGACAATTGAGTGACATAGATTATATAATTTTTAAATATGATGGCTGAAAATTGAAAAAAATGCAGGAAAAACTACCAAAACCATGTTTGTCACTGCTTGCAGCACACCCATAAGTACCTTTTTTATTTTCAGTTAAATGTTTTAAGCTTAAAAACAATTAACGGATTTTGTACTATCTTTCGCATGGTTCTTGAAATGATATTTATACAGTGAGAAATTGTAGTTAATTACTTAGTCGAAAGTAATTTTAATGGACTTTCTAATATGTAATTCCCAAATATAAGTTCATTTTATCTTGTCAAATGTTATGATTTTTTGTTTTATTGGAATATCCAACTTACATACGCCATATCGTGCTACAAAATTACAACGGTTTAATACGCTAAACTTTAGCTCTTCAATTATAAAAATGTCATCAAAATCTTGTCAAACTCCAACAAACTAACTCCATTTTGTAATAGCATCGCTACATAAATAACACACAATTTACGGGTACTATATAAATTAGATTCCAACTTTTTAGTAGGTATATAAAACTAGTAAAAAATTACAAATGGACGTATATCATTAACGCTTTAAAGCTAAAACGACCATATATATATTTGTAATCTTAAAAGCTGACCTGAGGTAGATTACAGTACTTTATTACCTCTTAAGACTAAAAAAGAATCTCAGAATTTGCCGTATCATCAGATGACAGACAGAAATGGGGAGAGATGTAGCGTTCGTATTCGAACCACAATTAGTTTCTTTTGTTTTTAACCTTACTCTTTTCTAAATTATTTCTGAATAATATTAGTTAACACCTACTTCGCCGGAGTTTTTTTATATACTTTGACATGTGTAGATTAGACAGCGTGTTAAAAAACTAATGATATTACAGACTTAGAAACCCTTAACTATTTCAACCATTATATAAAAGCTCTGTTCGAATAAATAAAATAATCTGTCTTTGTCACGAAGTGTCTAGTATTTCTGGTGGCCACGAATAAAAATAACTTTTTAAAACGGCTTAAAGCTAAATTCATTGAGAGAAATTAAAATATCTATTAGCGAAACTCAATTTGCGCTATTTATATTTTTTAAGAGTACTCAAATTTCGAAGAAGTGCATGCTTGACCTGAATTCTTGCGTTCTAATAATAAGTTTATGTACTTTTAATATGTGAAGTGAACGCACATGAATGCAAGGGTTATATTTAAGAATCTATTTCAAGATGACATATTTATTTTGTCGAAATCAGCCTTGTTGTATTCGCCCACGCAACCAAAACAACCGAACGCGATTGGCCTTCCATTGGCTGACATAAGTATGACTCAACCGCCTATAATTTCTGCGATCAATTTTCATAAAACAAGTAAATTTTCCGATGATATACCAGCTAAAAATACGCCATGACGTTTTTAAATGAAGCCGTGAACTCAATGAGAGTTCAACATAGATTTATTAGCATTATTTTTCTAATCTATTTAAAAAGATGAAAACAAAACAGATTAGCTCCATTTATTTTTTGATACTAAATATTAGTTTATTAAAACTTAAGTATCAATGAAAATAAATGGAAGTATAAAATTCTGCTTGAATTTAGACCAATGGGCGAAGAGGACACCTGGTTTAATAATTTTATAGATATGTAGGTATTTGCTTCCACTAAATTTAAACATGCCTTATAGTAACATTATAACGTACCTATTTGAAAAGTATAATAACAAGATTTTTGTTGCCATAGGAATAATATGCTAACTGTCATGCAATCCAGTTTTTTTTAAATGTTTACTTTAACATGTGGACCTAAAACCAATACTTAATTTGACAAAAAGTACCTACAGCTTATCCTGAAATTGATTAACAGAGCATTCCTATCCATAAGGAGTTAGAAAATTTAAGAAATTTGTTATTTTTTTATTTATAGATAATTACTTCAATAAGTACCTTATTGCACTGTAGTTATTTGCAAATTTTACATTTTTCCTTAAGAACGCGCGCGCCTGTGGCAACGTAATGTAGTAAAAATAAATATTATTTCATTCTGAGTAACGCCGAGGCGAATTTCGGACGCTATATATTACGACTCACTGAAAAATAAAACTATCACCGGATCTTAAGAACATGAGACTATTTATTATAATGGATTTTACGATGTTCCAAAAAAACGTATGTGTTTATATGAGACGATATTCATTTCAATTTATCGTATGTAATTACGTAACAAAATTTTATATAAGTGATTTATATAATACTTATTTTAACAGATTTATATAATACTAAAACTAGCTGTGATGTGTCTCACTAAGACAGTTAACTTTACGTTTATAACTTCGTTATGTTGTGTTGGAATTTTCAGGACTTATGTTCAACTAACGAGTTTTCATAATATCGTTGTCTTAAAGTTTATTAAGATTTTTACTAAGACATATCAAAAGAGCTTTATAACCTTAAGTTTTTTTTTACCTATATGGGTAGTTTTATCAGTAATTTCAGTCTTTTCCTGGTTTACGTACCTGCCATTTCCACAAAAACAGTATATCATACATAAAATACAGTACATCATATATAAAATTCCTGCAATTATGCTTCTAGACGAAATAGTAACCAATACCTACATATAAAACTTTATCTAAAGCGTTTGAGCGTTTCAGTTTACGAGAAATAAATTGCATATTTACTTATAATATAGATAGAAAAGTTATTTGTTTAAATTATAAGTAATTGTCCAAGTAATTATGAAATAGGGTAACTTAAATAATCAATAATTTTTATTTATCTATATGGTACCTAGACAAATAAAAAATAAGTTTTAATTATTAAGTATGGCAAGTATGGCTCCGTAGATTAACGATAAATGTAAATATGAGTGCAAAAATGATTATCAAATTTGAAAGTACATTACCTGCTGACGTAATAGGTTTAAGATCAGGTGGCGATAGATGTGGTAACGAATGGTGCGAGGGCTGCGTGGACGGCGCGGGTGGTACCGGGTGTGGCGAGGGCACAGGGGAGCCGTTCTTGTCCCGCTTGCCCTCCGCCTTCACGGGAGCTTCGCCCGCCTTTTGCTGCGCCAACCGCTCCTGTTTGCGAAATTTGGCGCGCCGGTTTTGAAACCATACCTGGAAATTTTAAGGTGACTTTAAATATTTCGCATATAACTATAACCCATTATTTTATAACTGGATAAGACTAGCTTAAAATAGAGGCGGAGTGCATGTTAATATTGTAAAGTTCTCTCTATAATTTCCTTGCTATTAATTCTTGTTCCATAAACCTTGATAATTTAAATTCATTTATATTAGTGGCAATTACTAAATTCAAAATATTCGTACAGATAAAAATGTCAATTAATTATTATTTTTTAATGTTATTGAATTAGAATATGCAATAACAACTACTTTTATGTCATGGGTATGGAAGGAAACCGAATTCTGAATACTTTTCATAAAGTAGTACAAATTATATTAGTCTGACCGTATTAAAAATTATGTGTAAGTTATTTAAGTTTCATTCAATATACATGTTTTTTTAATCAAATCCATCAGAAACTTTGTATTACAACTTAATAAAAAGCTTAACCAAGCAGGCTTCTTAAGTCGGATCGTCGTCAACCCATTATTGTCCCACTACTGGGCACGGGTCTTCTCTCAGAATGAGAGAGTTTTAGGCCATAGTCTACCGCGCTGGTCAAATGCGAATTGGTAGACTTCACACACCTTTGAGAACTCTTTTTTTTATGCGAACTCTCAGATGTGCAGGTTTCCTCACGATGTTTTCCTTCGCCGTAAAGCAGTGATAATTAAATTCTAATACGCAC
>DWNE01001919.1:0-20309 GCA_018249875.1 Cecropterus toxeus | reverse complement strand
AAGTTAAAATATATAAGTTACGAATGGTAAAATTAATTAATTTTTAGTGGAGCTGAAGTTACATCACACTATGCATAATTAAATGAGGAATAAATGCAATAAATTACATACATTATAATGAGGTTTATTACACAAATTTAAAATTTATTTCACTCTTACTCTTCACCATTTTTAGGGTTTCGTACCCAAAGGGAAAAACGGAATTACTAAGACTGCGCTGTCCGTCTGTCTGTCTCCAGGCACCACATACAGTTGAAATGTTCACAGATAATTTCTGTTGTCGCTATAACAATGAATACTAAAAACAGAATAAAATAAATATTAAAGTGGGGCGCTTAACGTGATTTTGTTTGCCGTGTTTATTACATAATACTACAGATCCCTTCGTGCGCGAGTGTGACTCGTACTTGGTCGATTTTTATTGACCCCACGTCTAACCTAAACAAAGTGTATGATTGTTTGTAAGTAAAAACTTGTCAATATTGTTTTACAATGCTTTGAAATCTTTTCTCAGGCTGTTCTATAGTGTCTGTGGTATTTTAATGACCCTTAAACCGTTATCTTTTTTATTGTCCCTACGTTTAACCTTGTCGTATATATCTATAATTATATTCTATATAAGTATATAAAATACAATTCCGACTCACTGACTTATATATCAACGCACAGCCGAAACAACTGTACCTAGAACCTTGAAGTTTGGTACAGGGGTTTTATGGTGCAAGTGAGCGATAAGAAGGGATTTTTAGAAATTCAACCCCTAAGGGGCTTAAATAGGGGTTAAAAGCTTGTCGTATATATGATTGTTTGTAAGAAAACCTTGACATTTTGTTTCGGTCAGCAACATGTCAAGTGTATCAGAGATTTTACCGCGATCTAAGATTTCGAAGTGATTGTGTTAATTTGGGTCCGTTACGCATCTTGGAACAACGTATCCGTGTTACTGTACGCGCATAACTTATTAGCGCACTCTCTCCAGTAGAAATTAGCTGCCCAAAATGTACCTGTATGTTTCATCGATACTAGCATTAAGGTATAATGTAATTAGGGTTGCCACCATTTTCAGCGGTTTCAGTTTATTAGCTATAGAAGGTAGAAATAAAATCGCGTTCGAAGCGTTCCGTACCATTATCGTTGTATGGAAGGCTCCGTCAAATCTTTATTTCATTATGTTTTTAGTATTTGTTGTTATAGTGGCTACAGAATACACCATCTGTAAAAATTTCAACTGTCTAGCTATCGCGCTTCTGTAAAAAAAAACAATTGTCTAGTTATCACGGTTCATGGTGACAGCCTGGTGACAGACGGACGGACAGGCGGACAACGGATCTTAGTAACAGGATTCCGTTTTTATCGTTTGTGTACGGAACCCTAAAACGAAAACGAAACCTGTGTCTCACTAATTTGTCGAGCAAACAAAAATATGTCGCCAAATCTAAATATTACACAATTCTCAAGTAAAGTGGCTTTATAAACCTAATAAATATAGTTACAACAAAAACCAGACCTTAAAAATACTTTACTCCCCGATCATGATAAATAAAGTGATGAAAAATTTTAGTTTTATTTTCCCTTAAAGTATGAACAATTCGAATAACGAAGTACAGGTGGGAAGCCTATATTTAAATCATTCTTTCATGCTACTTTCAAAATTAGTTACATTACTTTATTTTATACACTTTCTTAAAATAAACATACAAAGTTATTTACCTGATCGGAAGTTTAGGGCAAAAACCCATAGCACGACAGGAAGCCACCTCGACGCCATCTTGCGTCTTCTGTAAAAAAAAAAAGTTTCGTTATAATATGTAAATCTAAATTAGTTTGATCTAAACTTATTACTTATTTACTTAATATTACTTATATTACTATTGAAGAGTTTTTACTCAATAATACTCGTTTGTTACTCTATAACACAACAATGCCTAATAAGTCCTAGTCATAAGGATAAGATATTATATATCTTATCCTTACGACTGGATTGCCATACATGTTATCATCAGTACCCGGGTAAAAAACCAAATGTCAAATGATGTCAAGTGTGACTTGTCCAATAAGTTCAGTTTATTCTAATGCCGGCTTATGGAGGAAATATTAAGAAGAATAAATAAGCCTAAATACCATACCCGAAAGTTAAGTACGGATTACGTATTATAACAAAGATGTAGTGAAACTGGATGAAATAAATATTTTTCTTTATTTCTTTCTATATATCTACGTAACTGTGTAACAGCTATTTCGATCAGGAAACTGTGATAGGTTTTTTAGTTTGATATCATATGACAATTTGGTTTAATTACTAACAAAATATGCTGACATATTCTAAGTGTCACTGTGGGCCCATTTCATTACCCGAACTCGAAAAACCTTAAATGTACGAGTACTTTTAAGAGAATTAAGGCCT
The DNA here is from genome assembly GCA_018249875.1 of Cecropterus toxeus. Taxonomy (NCBI): domain Eukaryota; kingdom Metazoa; phylum Arthropoda; class Insecta; order Lepidoptera; family Hesperiidae; genus Cecropterus; species Cecropterus toxeus. Next base: position 17,905 of record DWNE01001919.1, on the reverse strand, counting down.
TTACGAAGTCGGGTAAAAATGAAGTGGTCATTGACGTTTTTGCATTTTTTGGCTGATCTACCATACTATACTTGTTAAACGTCCCAATTCATATCTTTACTTTAGACCCTTTCTATTCATTGTAACACAAACACATCAAACCCGAAGAGTTCTACAACCTTTCTCGTATTTCGAGGATATGATCAAGAGGGTCGCGTAGAGAAGAAGGTAGCTCTCCACCCTTAGAGTTTCCCAAAAAAATATTCAAATTCCTACTTTCCAAAAAATTCTACCGTGTGACGTCACTACAGGGACAGCCTTCATTAGAAGTGAAAAATCACTGATCTCTATATCTATTTCCCCTCCTCTGAGGTATCGGCTGACGATGCCCTTGATAATAGTCATGTGATTTACTCCAGAAACCACTTAATAATGGTATCCACTTAGCGGGTCAGATCCTATGATTCCTCGAATCGCGTACACGGGACATTGTAGAAGACATTTATCCAATTGGCATCCACAAGGTCAATAAACAAGAGGTCAGATGAGAATCAATTGATACGACCATTAGTTCCGGTTGTAAACGATGTTTTAAAATTACGTAATTACGTATCATGGTGATTCTTCAATATGTCACTATCCTATTGGTGGATGTCTTCGTGTACTTTATTTACTTTATCAGTTGACGTGAAGCATGATATACTAGTGGTTGAACTCTGCCCCTCAATCGATCAGGTGGCAGAACCTGCGTAGTTCAACCGGGGAGTTATCACCGCTACACCTATTTCTAACTTGGAGCAGTTCTTAGGTTTCGGGATAAGAGTGTGGTTGCCAGCTCAATCAGATATGAGGCGACAATCTTAGTCCTCGGGAGTAGCAACGCATCTATGATCGACTTCAGGTAGAACCCCTTTTCTATAATACATAATGTAGCTTACAAATGTCCATGGGCGGCATTCGCCACTTATCACCAGGTAGACTGCATGATCATTTGTTATTTCGGTGCGATAAAAAAATGGGAGATGTCTGAATCTTCGATGGTATGTTCGTATTTGCAATTAATTATCACTCAGTAATGGTAATAGTAAAAAAAATGTAGCGAGAAGTCATGCATACCTGAGCGTTAAAAAAAGAGGAGACAGATGCAGTAGTTTCCGCAGCAGTTAAGATATTATTATCATTGATAATTACCTATTAATTATTTCCCTTAACTAATTTCAAAATCATAGTTGCACTTAATTTATCATTAAATGGTCTTTAGTTTTCTAATTACGTTAATATGCAAGGTCTTGCAATTAACCTTACAACTGACCCTTTAATTTATCCCACCGGTAGAGTAGGTTAATTAGTATTTACACACTACGAAACATTGTACCTGGATATTAATGGAAATCTCATATCAAACCTTTCAAAGTTTAAATTTAAGAAGCAGAAAGAAAAAATACAGTTCGTCTGATGATAAGTGACAACTACCGTCCGTGTTCAGCTTTAATCAACCCCAAAATTTAATTTGTAATTTATTTCAGATAGAACCAAAGTAGTTCGACAGGGGAAGTACCACCGCCACACTTATTTCTAGCGTGAAGCAGTGCTAGCGTTTCTGTGAAAGGTAGTGGTTGCCGGCTTACATATATATGAGGCGACCATCTTACTTCTCTGCTCTATATGAAGTTGCTTAGAGATGTCCCATGGACGGCAGTGACCACTTACCATCAGGTGGACTGCATGCTCGTTTGCTACTTCATTACTAAAAACTGTATGTTTGTTCTAACAGATGTCGGTCACATCCCAAAGGACCATGAAACATATGCGGCAGTGGCAACTTACCATCAGATGTACTTGCTGACCGTTGATTGTTTAGTACTTACATAATATAAAAAAATAAGTAACAAATACATTGATCATACGAGCCGGGGTTAGCAATGGGTAGACACTGTCCACGACCAAGGGTCCACTTTCATACAACCTTCCCTCATGAACTGGAAGTTGTTAGTAGGTCAAGCTAGTAAAACAATGGTCAGCGTATAATTTCTAAATCGTGACTCACGATACGTCACAATCGCCGATTGAAATGCGTATGCGCATGTACAGTAAAGCATAGGTTTTTCTTCCTTGACCATAAATTAATATACACAGTTTCTACGGATAATGTTGAAATAAAATTAATTTTATTATAATGGTATCCAATTATGTTACAAGCAACTAAGTCTTTAATAATATACGAACAATACCTAAGATTTTTTGATCTACCACTCTTAAGGGTAACTCTTACTGTTGAGTATTAAAATAAATTCTTAGTAGGTGTGTACTTCATCGAAGTAAGGCGAAGAAAGGTCCTCGAGTGGCGACCACGTTTAGGCAAAAGGAGCACAGATATCCCTACGACCAGTTGGACCGATGATCTGAAAACAGTCGTAAACGTTTTTGTATTTATTTATTTTTGCGCCATCTGTTATACATTGTCGGAACTATAAAGTATCGAACAAAACTAAGCGTTCTGCGGTGTCAGTTCGACTTAGTGCGGGTACTGTTTGTATAGCGTTATTTTCATTATGCTATATATAGATTCCTGTCGCAATCTTGTCTTGTCGATTACCATCACTCACGATGTTTCACATCTGCCAGGTTATTTTAAACAGGTGTTTCTGCTTTATATATTTTACACAAAGCAAAGTAATTATTCAAAATTTTACACAATAACTCAGAACACGCCTGGGTAATTGACAAGAAATTGACCAAATCTGTTACGCCACGATCCCACGACACACTGAGATGGCGTGAACAATACAATCAGCAATGTCGTTTGCATATAGTTTGGCTGTTTTACCCGACTGCGTCAGAAAGAGGGTAATGTTTTTTGAGCGTATGTATGTGCTTGTAAGCGTGACGAATAGTGACGTATGATTAGAATCGTCTTCGTTTGGAAAGTGACATAGGCTATATGATTTTTAAAAATGTCGTTTGCAAATAGGAAAAAAAAGAGGAAAGAACGAACTTTTTACTATCACGATAACATGGGCATCAAATAAAAGCTAGTAAATAGACAATTCTGAAAATATAATTATATACTTTCTACCTTACCTTATCTATCTATTTTGGCAAAAAAAATCACATAAAGCGTTAAAATAAACATATCATAATAAAAAAAAAGTTTAAAGTACCTAGTCGGATTGTTTGTTTTAATGTTTTTAACAATATTACCAGTTATAACAAACGAATCGTATGTATCCTTGTGTCGTATCTTGAGATGTTCACACGAAGCAAATGGCTTTGTTGGACGTAACTCGTCTGTTATGGAGATTTTAATGCTTTATAAACAAGGGTTTCCATTCCCTCGATGACAGATGTCAAAATAATTTGTGGTTTGATTGTAACGTTACCGTTACACCTATTGCTGTCAAATAGCTGTACTTTTGTATCTGTGTTCGGTAGCGGATTTAAGAGAGGCGGTGTAGCTACATGCGCTTAAATTTAAATCAAGTATCTTTTTAAGTCTTTTTTCAGAATTATGAGGATAAACAAAAATCTTAAATTTGCCTCCTTCTAGGAAAATCTTTTTGTGGCATCATAGTCTACCTCCGATTGGATGTCAAGAAGCAAAATTCAAGCTCTAGATTAGTTCCTCCTCCTATTCTATCTGGATTTGGTTACAGAAGTCAAGTGTGTGTCCACTTACAAGATTTGATCCTAGTATTTGGCTACTCATTAAATAGAAAAGGTTCCATTTTCCAAAATTCCATTGTTTTAATGAATAAAATATACCTTTACCACGAGCTACCAAAACCTGTTTCCAATCAAAAAGTAACTGAATAATGGCCTATAGAATTTGGGGATTTCCTCGTCTTCCCTGATATTCCGTCATCAGATCCGGATTTAGTGACAAAGGAACCTATCTGCAAGTATTCCCTACCAGTTGGCGGAGTAATCGGTGTACTTTAAAAAAATATACCAACCGAATTGATACCCTCCTCCTTTTTAAAGTCACGTTTAATCTGGTTAAATCATATATTATAACTTTCCTTTCATTCGTTTTCAAATCAATTTATCACCGGTTGCCTAATCTATATTCGTAGAGTTCGTGATTAAAAAGTAGTGCAAAGCACTAGCACTATCGAGACAGAACAATGGGTGTTGCATCACCACATTTCACAGGGTGACGCAGTTGCCTAAACATGCTGTAAGTGTTGGTGAACACGCAAAATTGTGGTTTACGGCTACTGTTGCAAAGAAACCAATAGATTAGTGTAACGAAGCAGTGGTGAGATGCTTTAATGTTATGAGGTGTGGTGACAAGTGGGTGAGGTGAGGAGAGGAGAGGTACGATAATTGACTTTTGGCGGAGACGTCATTATTGAAAAGAGAATTGGAAACAAATCATTGCTTAAAGAGTATTTTTCTAGTGTCATATTTTATAGCGTTACATTAGGTTGTTATCTCGATACTCTGGATGGTACTTCCAGAGCGCTATGGTATGAGGCTGTTCAAGAATGGTACAAGGTGCCCTCTGTCGAAATCGGCGATGCATTATCGACTCTTCTGGTGCTTCAAATGTCTTTATAGCTTGGGAATCCTATTCGAAAGTATCACGTGATTTCCTACTTTGAGAAATATCAGACAAAGTCAGTTTACTTGATACTAAGTAGTCCCTTATCCATTTTCCAGTTTGTGAATTGCATATGTTTGAAAAAAAAAGTTTGTTTATAGGCCTGGGAATAAGTAATAACGCAAATTTTTAAAATTAAAAAAATGAAAGTCTACTTTTCGGTGCCTTTGAAATGTTATCAAACCAAAACTATGGTATTGAAAATTATATTTAAGATAAAGTTTTAGTATTGATAATAAAATTCATGTATTTTATCAAAAGTTATTATAACGCGTGTTAAAATATTTTAAACACGGATGAAATTGGAGGCCGCAGGTAGTTTTTAATAAATTTTGGCGTCATATGTGGCATCTATCTAAGAAGTACCGAACAATTTGTTGATATAATGGCAAAGTTTTCTGTCCGTACCTTTAGGTAAACTACGCGTTTGCGGTTATATTATATCACACTTCGTACGGAGTAAACATAACATGTTTTACTCCGTATTAAGTAATAAGGAAATCACTACTTTTCCGGTGATAATTCTTAGTATCTTCCCTAAAACATTTTTTAAATAAATTGACTGATATGTCATTTTATTTATTGTTTTTTTTTTTAATAAAACTTCCTTAACGTTTTTGTGATTTGAAACTCGATGAAACGAAAATTCGTTACGGAAGCAGTTTTTGGCGGTATAGTTCATGCTGTACCCTTTTCTAAATCACGCTAACGATTTTACTTCATGGTTTGTGCAAAAGATTAATTTTTCGAAAAAGTTTGTGTGTGCTACTGTATGAATTGCACACTCTAACTCTTGTTTCTTTGTAGGGAGAATAATTCACTATTATATGATTCCTACCTGCGATCAGCTACAGCGTTGACTACCCATCAACGCTTAGTATTATAGGTAGAAATAGATGTGACGACTGCGCTTCCAAGGTTAAACCACAACGCTCCGAAGTTCTACCTTTACAACCTGCCTAAATTTGAGCACAGCTAAACCACAACTAACAAATAAAATATCACCAAGGAACTAATTGCCTTGAATTAGTCATCATTAATTCAATGAGATTGTTTTCAAATTTAATTCCGTCTACAAATACTGTTAAATTGAATTAATGTGATTGTTCATTTTCCTTTAATAATAATTGAACATGACCAAATTTTAATGCGTCACGGCCGTTTTTGTGTAGAATCACGTATTTGGAACATAATGCGTCAGAAGGGGGATAATGTTTTTCAATCGTGCGTATGTAGGTTTGCATGTGTGTGTCAATTTATTTGGCTCGCGCTACAGCCCAAACAGGATTGTAACTAAAACATATCATTAGAATAGTTTGAATTTACAGAGTGACATAGGCTATATAATTTATAAATAAATTGGCCAAGCGCAAGTTGGACACGCAGGCGAAGGGTTCCGTAGCATTATCATTCACAAATCTTGAAGGGAAGACATAGCTCTGTTGTAAAAATAATAAATAAAATTAAACTGTTTACTAACTACCAACATAAATTTGTTTTTCATAGTGCTTGTATGAAATACAAAGTTATGTTTGCGATTTTTGAAAGAATGCTATATCTGAAAAACTATCAACCGTACCTATCTTGTTCGAACCAATTTACGTTGAATGTTTTCTTTAACACCTAAGCCATATGTTTCATCGATTTTTTACGAGATTTTTCACTTTCTTAGTTTAAAAGTTAGAGGGGGGGGGGGGCGCTCATTTTACTGCTTTGAAAGGGCATAACTCTCAAACTATCAACTTTGAGAAAAAATGGTTTAAGAAACCTCAAGGTTATTTTTAAAGACCTTTGTTATTTTTAAAGACCTTTGTTATTTTTAAAGACTTTACACGTGTCGGTAACATGAAAAAAAAAAAGAGTTTTAGTTGCATGTATGGGGACGCCCAATAAAAGTTTCCAAATAAAGAGGCTGTGACATACGAACAAACGGAAAGACGGACAGATGGACAGATGGACAGACGGACAGACAGACATGACGAATCTATAAGGGTTCATTATTTTTGCCTTTTGGCTACGGATCCCTAAATATACCTCATGTGAATAAGAAAAAATCCCGATGAGAGTGACGAAGTTTTTACTATCATAACAATATGGGTTATGGGTGTCAAGAAAAACTTAGTCAATAAACCATTAAAAAATTCAATACTTTTTGTGACTATTTTGACGAATCTCATAAAGCGTTCAATTTAAATATAAATCCCTTCTGCTGGCGCTAGCTAAGTGTTAATTGATAGTTTTCAAACAAATATTTATACCTTTTTCTGACTCCAAATGTTTCATTACGATGTTTCTTTCACAGTAAAGCGATGAAAATTAATTCCTAATACGCGCATAATTTTAGAAAAATCAATGGAGCGAAGACCCGTACCTCGGACCTACGAATGAGATGTAGAGTTTTAATCATTACATTATAGCTAATGAAGTTGGAACATACTGTGTAATCAATGGAAGGCTGATTACCAGTTGCTAATGATCCAAACGGGGTCACCCGCAAGGTTACTCACCGAAGACAGCTAAGTGTCAATTGTTGGTACGTTACCACGCTTGACCGCCGCCACCGTTACACCGAACATTAGATTACTTTACTGCTATTTGCTTTTTGTTTGAGGTAATAAGCGAAGAACCTTTTGTGATGACTGAGTGGCACCACTCCTACCTATCACGCCTACCTACGCCACCTTCGCACACACACACACACACATGCACACACTCGGATCTCATGTCCTAGTAGAAATCTCAGCGGCCGGCGATTCTCCTGTCCCGCCTAACATCTCAGGGATTATGGGAGCGGCTGAAAAACAGCGCTACTCGAATCACTCATTCCGAGTCAGCATGGCTGAGTCGATTCCTTTTGCCATGTCCATTGTAAATTTAAAAGTACCTATTATCTGTGTAATTTTAGTTGTTGTGGCAATAAATGTCTATTCTTATTCTTCTTATTCCTATTCTATCGCCGCACTTCACAGCAGTTGTGAGTATCGTTCGAGAGATACATGATACCATTTATTCTGTTTGTTTAATTTATATTTTTTGTGTTTTTTTTGAGATGGTACTACCATCAACCATATGTCTGTCTTAATATAGCAGTTGTCAATGTAAAGGACATAATTATAATATCATTATTTCCACGTTTCTTTTACTATAAGTATTCCTCCCTTTCCAAATGTGGTTACCACCAAATCCACTAACTAATCGTACAGTGAGAAAAAAGGTCCAAACTCAAAATTTTGAAAAACTGCGTTAAACTTGTTCAATGCAAATGTATGTGATGTATAAATACGCGGGTCTTTCATTTTTATATGTACTAGTATTTCCAGAGATTAGCGCGTTCAAACAATCATACAAACATTTTTTTTATAAATATGAAGTAGCAAACGAGCAAGCAGCCCACCTGATGGGAAGTGGTTACCGCCGCCCATAGACATTTGTAAGCAACTTTATATAGAACAGGGGTTCTATATGGAGGGATATCATAGATGCGTTGCTACTCCCGAGGACTGAGATGGTCGCCTCATATAAAAGTGAGCCGGCAACCACACCGCTACGCAAGAACTGCATCTCACTACAAATAGGTGTGTCAGTGGTACTTCCCCGGTCGAACTACATTGGTTCTACCACCTGGCAAAATAAGATCAACTTTACTATTAGTATAGATGGTTGAATAATTTTCAATAGTTCAACGACCTTCCAGACGGAAACAACAAAATTCTATTACATAAAGTAATATTACTCACAAAAACAAACTAGCTCATATCTAACTCAGACATAACTTCCTTTTTCTAGCCTTACTGTATAATGTTTAACGTTTTGTTCAAGTTCCAATGCCATTAAAACTGCAAAAACTAATTGACTGAGCTTGATGGAACTTTCACTATTTAATGGCTGGGTCTAGCTCGTAACTAGCCTAGAATGCTGCATAGCTGCTTAATAGGGTTTACTTGTAATGTTAAGATTGATCTTCCTAGATGTAGAATTGAGGAAAATGTAAATGAAAAAATAGCCATCACGGGACACCTGGCAGATGTGAAACATCGTATTGGTACAAGTAGAAAAGACAAGATGCGACTAAAACTAAATACATGGCATAATGAAAGAAATGAATACGACGAACTTTTTACAGAAAATGACTATGTTTAAATATTTATTTTCAATATAAAAATTCAATATCATTTCCAAGTATATACCTATGGTACATATACTGTCTATATATAGTAGTTTCTACGGTGTAGCGAACCCATCGCCACGGTAAGCCTCGCCACGTCGTACATCAGCTGGTTTACCTGCACCTAAATGTTTGACATCAAAAAGTAGCTTTTTCTAACCCTTCCGTTTAAGATGGAATAACTTTTGTGTCTCGCTATATCCTCTAAACAAGACAAAAATAAGTGTGACAGCGGTACAACGAATATAAAACCTCAAAAGGTTCTATAAAACATTTAAAATAAAATAGTAGAGCCATCTATCCACAGTTTTATGTTTACGAAACAATTTGCGTGAGATATTTCAAAGTTGACAAGGTTAAGAGTATTTATTTTAGTAACATTGACTGCACGTTCTTCTGAATCACACTTACTTAACTTAAATTTTTGTGATTCTTTACGAAACTGGCCGTTAAATGTTGCTAAAATCACGAGCACTACTTATTTTTTGCTAAACAAAATTTAGGTTAAGAGATTAAGCAAAATTTAGGTTTTAAGGTTTCTTGATTGGATTTCTTGGGTGCAAAAAATATTTTTGCTGCTTCTGTGTTGCGAATTAAACAAATAATAGTTTAGAAAACGCTTTTGTATCTTGAAGTTTATTTACTTAAATAATTGTTAGCGATATGTGATATTTAGGTACTAAGTAGGGATGTGAAAAAAAAACGTTTTTTTTTAGAATAATCGATTTTTATAAATCGATTGTTTGACCATAAATATTCGACTTTTTATTTATAGTTTCGATTTTTTACCTTAGCTTTGAATTTCAAAAAAGATAATTTATTTCAGTTTCACGTACTTAAGAAAAGTATCTGGGGGCTAACTTTGTAACAAAAAATCGATTTAAAAAATCTATTATTTTTTTTGGATCAACATCGATTTTTGGAAAATCGATTGTTTGATTAAAATATAAAAATCGATTTTTGCCCAGACAAGTCACATCCCTAGTATTAAGCAGGCATGTTATGGATATGACATTTCAGATCTGGAAATGGATATGGGATTAATAGCGGTTTCGGATACGGTTACGGTTGGATAAAATCATTTCGGATCATCCGTTAGTTTCGGTTACGGATATTTTATTTTTAAGAGATTTCAAACGTAAAATACAAGTTATTATTAATTTGGTTTTATTCCTTTGTCATGATTTGCTATTATAAGGTGCTTTTGAAGGTGGTAGAACCAGTGTAGTTCGACTGGGGAGGTACCACCGCCACACCTATTTCTAGCGTGAAGCAGTTCTTGCGTTTCGTTGGAAGGGTGTGGTTGCTGGCTCACCTATGTATGAGGCGAACATCTCAGTTCTCGGGAGTAGCAACGCATCTCTAATCGACTTTAGATAGAACCCTCTGATCCGTACGAAGGTCCTTACAGGTATCAATGGGCGGCAGTAATCACTTACCATCAGATGAAGTGCATGCTAGTTTGCTACTTCAATCGGATAAAAAAAAGAAAAATATATAATCAGTCCTCAGTTATTTTGATAGCTTCCTAATTAATTTAAGATTTATTTACTAAAACTAAATACATATGTCTCAAAACATATCTGAATTTAACTGAAACTTTTGTATTGGATACGGTTACGAATATTTTTTTTATTTATTTCGGATATGCGATAGTTTTTATAAGGTCCATTTTATTTCTTGAGTGCAAAAATGTTTTTGCAGCTGTTGTATTGCGAATTAAAACAAATAATAGTTTAGAAAACGCTTTGTTTTATTGAAGTTTGGCTGAATAATTGTAATAGAGGTACTTAGGGGAGCTCCCCCAATATTTTGTTTTAGTTATAGCATTAAAACACCTGGTTCATATGCGCATTATCCATTGTGTATTTCTATGGTAACGCTGCTTTCAAATTCGAGGTAGCAAATGAAGGGTCACTAATTGCTTTCGATTTTTGTTCATTGTTTAAAGCACTTTTAAGGTATGGCAGCCGTATGTATTTATATAAAATATAAAAGTCTCTTTAGTCATTAGTGCTTACTACCCTAGTGAAAAATGAAGGCATTTAACCTTTGTTTTTATTTTTTATAAACATGAAAGGTGGGCATAGTTATTCCCTGCATCGGATTGATATGGCATCATAGGACCACGATTTGATAGGGTGCACAAATCGGGGATATAGTTCAGTGGTAGAGCATTCGACTGCAGATCGAGAGGTCCCCGGTTTAAATCCGAGTGTCCCCTTAGCGAAAACGATTGGTATATTTTATAATTTTTGTCCCTGTATTTCAGGGACCAAAATAGGTTACGGTACGGAAAGGCTACGGTATCTTTTGCCAGTCGTAAGAGACTAAAAGGTGGCCTCTGGGGATGAGGGCGGCAAGAATGGAAGCTCGTAACGCCCAGCCACTGACGTCTGCCGTCGTAAACACATAAGATTAGGTGGATTTTTACGCCCACCTGGGCCAAGCTTGACGGGGCTATGTATTTAGAGGACTCCGGTTACGTTCCTTTAGAGATCCCCGAGTTCTGTTCACAGCGCCGAAAACCGCCATCGATAGGCTTTAGTGGGTAAGAATCCCAAATACGTCGGCGTCACTCCCACGGCGCCAGGTATATTTGAAGGTTTCACTTCGTAATAAAATCAAAAAAGGTATTTCTCAAATCTTCACGACTATCGATATTCGCTTCAAATCTTGCACATTCCGGACATACAAAACTAAAAACAAAATTCTAATATTCCTGTAAAACTTGTGAACAATGAACAACACAGCCTGTGTAACATTACAGGGCCTAGGGCCGCATTGGTACTAGTTAACTAGCCAAGAACTAATTTACATTTAGTGAGTACGACATATCAACAAACAATACTGTGAAGCGGGTTACTTGTTTGTAACACTTTGCTCAGCCTTCGGGTCGTGTGAACGACTTTAACGCATTTAGAATATACGATCCAACGTTACGACGTATCGGATGGTTTAGTGCTTATAACGATAAGTATGGACGAAATGGGATAAATTTTTTTTGGACCATTATTTTAGTAATTAGATGGATTTGTCATTTGTAATTTTTAATTAATATATTCATTATGGTCTCATCCTAATATTTCTTATCTAATAATAGGAATTTATTAATTAGAGAATCTTGTTAATAAATATAGCCTTCTTTAAACAGATCACGGAGGGTGGAGAGCCTTGTAAGGGGCCTTCACCCTCATCCTCCCCTAATGTATTTTGTATGTTGTCCAGAAAAGGAAACCTTTTTTTGTCATCTCATTTTTCAAATTCAAGCATTCCAAGTTAAGCTTTTAAACATATATCCTGGATCCGGCAATGTATAATAATATGATTTTTCAATTTTTCTGTTTCCCTTTTTACCCGACTGCGTCACAAGGTGGGAAATGTTTTATAATATGTTTAATATATGTGTTTGTAAGTCCATTCCTTTGGCACGCGCTCCAGCCTAAACGTCTAGACGGATCATATTTATATAATTTTTAAAATGGCGCCTGCAAATAGGAAAACAATGTGGGGACGACTTTTAAACAAAAGTTAATACTTTAATAGATAATTTAAAAAATACATGTAAAAATTAATTAAAAGCGTCATTTCAGTATAAAAAAAATCTTTATTAGTTTTTTTTTATATTTTAACAATATTTCTTGTTACTTAATATATTTTTGGTCAAAAGACAATCACGATGTTCAACATCCTAGTCACATACAGGTTTTACTAGCAATACTATTTTAGAGAAAATTAAAAGTCGTGGCCACATGTCGTAGTCGAATATACTAATTTAGTAGCTACTTATCGAATGTAATCCTTTATTATGATTTCTTTATAAATTGCAAATAAAAGGTCATTCAAATACATCTATTATTCAATGTTTTAATTATATTTAAGACAATAGACGTGACTTTGAATGTTTTTAAACTTTACAAGACAATGGTGTAGTTTAAATATTTCTGTGGAATGTTTGAAAAGTTAACGGGTGTTTTATCTAATTATATTATTCATACGATAATATATGTACATAGAATGTTTCGCATGCGTGCATCTTTGTGGAACGGTTTCTGGTTTCTGTTTTTGAATGGGCTAACCTCCTACCCATGGACATCTGTAAGCAACTTCATATAGTACTGGGGTACTATGTATTTGAAGTCGACCACAGATGCATTGCCACTCACGAGGACTAAGATGGTCGTCTCATATACAGTGAGCCGGAGAGACCACCTTTCCATCGAAATGCAAGACTAGGTTGTCGAAGTACGTATATTGATTCTACCACCTGAAAAATGTACGCATATTTAAGTGATTTGTTTAAAAAAAATACTTCATCGTCTTAATATAACAGTGACGGAGGAGGCGGCCTAGGATAAGAAGGCCTAATTAATAATCGAAGGAATACCTACCTACAGCAACATTATGTAGCCTACATACTTTGTTGATCTGAGACGGGACTCTGATATCATCAGACTGATTATAGGTGTCTGCAGACGGCAGTGGCCACTCATCAGGTGAAATGCGCGCTTACTAATTATATAATAAAAAAAATACAACAAAAATACTTCATAAAAAGCGATGAAATGATAAAAATAACAATAAATATTTTCCGTCATAACTTTCGACGTAAAGTCTTGGAATATTTAAGGCATAATCTATCTTCATAATGAGATGTTACGTGACATACGAGGCACGTTACTTACTTTTTATTTGTAAGTTACTTCGTCGTTACGTGACTTATAGGAACTTGTATTATATGGCAACAAAGGCCTAACAATCGAGAGAACTCGTAATGGCGTTACGTCGAAAGGCATGTAAAAATGTAAGCAACACGCCTATTTCTGCCTTATCACAATTAACGCTTTTGAAGATAGATATATGAAGTAGCAGACCTAGCAAGTGGAAATTGCCGCCCATGGACCAGATGTCCATAGGCGGCAACAATAAGCAACTTCACATAGAACATGGGTTATATCTGATTTCGATCACAGATACGTTGCTACTCCCAAGGACAAAGATGGTCGCCTCATATATAAGCGAAACGGCAACCATACCCTTAAACCGATACGCAAAACTGTTGCACGCTAGAAATATGTGTGGCGGTGGTCCAACCTCGTCGAATTACACTGGTTCTACCATCTGGTAAGATTGGAATCGATAACTAATGACGATCGATGGTGGTGATACCATCAAGTTGACTGCTTGCTGGTTTGCAAATTATGTTTCATAAAAAATCGGGAGTATTTTTTCTTCTTTTGAAAGAATAAATTATTTGCAGTTCCGTAACGTGGTAATTTCAATAATTATGTAATCCAAAATTCAAATATTCAAAAGATTTTTATGATAGTTGTTTTGACCAATTTCACTTTTTTCCGCTACGTTGCATAACTGTCCAGCAATTTATATTTTTAGCTTAAAATAACTGTTTACGCGATAAATGTCTTCATAATTAATTATTCACATAAAATTAAATATTTAATATTAGGCCCATATATTTACCGACTGGCTTATTTTTAATTCCAAGATTGTAGCGATAGTTGGCGCCACTCCAACCAGTCCTGTGTCTTCTGAATCCAACGATTTCTCGCTGTCTTCTTTTGGTATTTTTAATAGGTTAATTACATACTAAACAATATACATTAAAGGTGGTAGAACCCTTTGTGATTCAACTCCAGAAGCAACACCGCAAAACCTATTTTGCCTAATAACAGCAGTAGTATGTGCTGCTATGTTCTGGTCGAAATAGTGTGGTAAGGAAAAACATATCCGAGGCCTTCCGACTTAGTCTTCAGGGATAGCAATACACCTTTGACTAACCTCAGGTAATACTGATTTTATCTGGGGTTGTTATAGATGTCCACGGGCCGCAGGAGTCACTCATGGTGTAGAATGCATTTTTTTTATAACAATAACAAACGAGCATGCAGCCCACATGATGGTAAGTGTTTACTGTCACCCATGGACACCTGTAAGCAATTTCATATAGAACAGGGGTTCTATCTGAAGTGGATCACAGACGTTGCTACTCCCGAGGATTAAGATGGTCGCCTCATATATAAGTGAGCCGGCATGCACGATTGCTACTTCAATATTATAATAAAAATATTATAATATTACTGAAAATTAACTTTATTCCTGTATTTCTTGCGCATCGCAGAATTAATAATACCTAGGTAGGTACATTATTTTTCTGTATATACCACAAAAGGCGGCGCTATAAAGTAGCGATTTTTCAGGATAACATAAGACTTCAAAGTAAAAAGTAGTAAAACACGAAAATAAGTAAAACCGTTTGTTGCAGTTACTTTGTTGGTTATCTTTTGGTATTATTAGTTATACTATACAGAGTATATAATATATGTAGGACTGTAGGTATAGGTAGGAATTATAAAGAATATAGGAGTAATGATGGATTACACGTTTTATAGCTTATTTAAAGCTAGCAAAGCACGATAAATATAATAAAGGGTTTGTTGGTTGTTACTTGTGGTGGTATTAGTCGAACACAGTATTATTAGTGATACTTTAATTAGTTATAATGGATATAGAAGTATTAGTGGGTTATAGGTATTAATAGTTATTCGTTTGCTAGCGAGTGGTATCTAATTATGCTCATCGTTTAGAAGCCTCATCCTGTCATAATTATTATGCAAGATTCAATAATATTATGCACGAAGTAGCATCGACATACTCCTAAACATGGAAACATGCAGGTATTTCGAACATACATTCTGACGCGGCTCCACTTATTTAAATACCCTGCTCATGGTTTTAAAAGTTCTAAGCAGGAATCTTAGATATTTAGACGGTAAAAATAGCCTGCAAAGAGGCTTTGTTAAAGTCTGATAATTATTTTTAATGTATAATTGATTGATGATAATATAATCGTGAACCAGTTCTTGCATTTCGGTAGACGGTTGTGGTTGCCGGCTCATTTTTATATGAGGCGACCATGTCAGTCCACGGGAGTAGCAACGCATCTGTGCTCGACTTCATATAGAACCCCTGTTCTACATGAAGTTGCTTACAAATGTCCATGGGCGGCAGTAACCACTTACCATCTGGTGGGCTGCTTGCTCGTTTGCTACTTCATAATAATAAAAAAAATATGGATGATATTTAAATTACAATATACTAAAGGTAACAGCATACATAATAAATAAAAGATCTGTGTGATCTCATATAGCGAATTTTCCTAATAGTTAATTTAAAAAATACATCATTTAAGTTTTTGGTTCGACAAATGCTTACAATTATTCTTCAGTCAGTTTTTGGAGGGACATTAGTAAAATTTGCGCTCTAATTGCACTCAAAGATAACTTCCCTTTTATTATACGTGTTTCTAAAAGCGAAAGGGTACCCGCTTGTGACTTATTATCAGAAACTACTAAAGTTAGTATCATAAAATTTGGACAATTGGTTCATTTCAAAAAGACACCAACTAAGAAAGGATATTTGGATCCTACTTTTAACGAGATTAAATATGCGTTAAACAGTTAGTATTGGTTATAGGTTTTTAGAATATTAAGATTTCCCTTTCATCTTTTTCCTCTCGTAGTATTAGGTTTAATACGTAATCATAATATTTTCATTAAAGGCGCGTAACATAACAGCAGGAAGGCAGAGTTGTATCCGTAATCCATACCGGTTTTCTCAAAATGGCCGTCGTAAGGGCCAGTTGTAGAGTAATCTCTCCCTATATGGATTTCTTAGGAGTTTGAGTTTACATTTGCATCGAAATTAAATCACTTGTTAACTCAGGAGTTTACTTACATCTATGTTAATTACTGGTATGTGTAGATATTAATAAGTATATGTAGATATTACCTTAATAGATAAATAATAGTCACTCGAAGAATACAACTCGGCTGGGCTGCGTTCGGGAAAATACGTAGTATCTTCTCGTCCAAAATCCCTCAGTGCCTGAAGTCGAAATTATTCGAGCAATGTGTGTTGCCAGTGATGACCTATGGCGCCGAAACGTGGTCTTTCACTGTAGGCCTCATCCGAAGGCTCAGAGTCACTCAGCGTGCTATGGAGAGGGCTATGCTCGGAATTTCGCTACGAGACATGATTCGCAACGATGAAATCCTTAGGCGAACTAAGCTTACCGACATAGCTCTCAAAATTAGCACGCTGAAGTGGCAACGGGCCGGCTACATCGCTCAAAGGACAGATAACTGATGGGGAAGAAAATTCCTCGAGTGGCGACCACGTTTAGGTAAAAGGAGCACAGGTCGCCCCCGATCAGGTGGACCGATGACCTGAAGAAGATAGCGGGGAACCGTTGGATTCAGAAGGTACAGGACCGGTTGGAGAGGCACAGTTTAGGGGAGGCCTATGTCCAGCAGTGGACCTCGAAAAGCTGATGAATGGAAATAAATGAAAACAAAAAAAAACATAAATGTGTGCTCAGTTCACACACGGCAGAAGTGAAACTAAATGGTTATTTTTTCACATACACCACACTAGAGCTCTTATACGAGCTATGAAGAAAAATCAATAGCGTGATTTAGAAAGGGCATAATGCCATCTAGTTGTAGCGCTGATAACTGCTTACGTAACGCGTTTTGTTTGATCCATCCATCAGCTTTTGTCCACTGGAAATGGTTTTCCTTGAAGGGAATTTAAGAAAAATCACTCCACGCCTAGCATGCCAGTTTGTGAGCTGAAGTTATCAGTGTTAAAGCAATTATAACCTCACTAGCTTCTCCCGCAGCTACGCCCGCTTCGGTCGTGTTTACTGTACTGGCTTCGGGTACTGCTTATCCTATGTATGTGTCTAGATCATAAACTATCTCTGCACCAAATTTCAATAAAATCCCACCATAAATTTTTGAAAGAATAACTAACACACACATCCTGGCAAACTTTTCGTTTTTTTTTTTAATATTAGATTATTATCTGATATAAAATGAGATGCTGCGTGTCTATGTGTTACTCAATCGCGCAAAAACTACTGTTCCGATTTACATGAAATTTTGCCTGGATGTAGTCTATTTAGCTGGTCAGTCTATACGCTACTTTTGATTTC
Organism: Cecropterus toxeus; assembly: GCA_018249875.1. Classification (NCBI taxonomy): domain Eukaryota; kingdom Metazoa; phylum Arthropoda; class Insecta; order Lepidoptera; family Hesperiidae; genus Cecropterus; species Cecropterus toxeus. Next base: position 142 of record DWNE01001919.1, on the reverse strand, counting down.
GGTATTTTTCGCTCTTACTTCTGATGTAAGAGCGATACGAGGTAAACATTTGATTTTCTAATCGAAACGTCCTTATCACTTTTCATGTACCTCCAACGGTTAGCGAATGAAAATTAATTTTATTAAGCGAAGCGCGGATACT
>DWNE01001918.1:0-20309 GCA_018249875.1 Cecropterus toxeus | reverse complement strand
GAACTCTGTCCTTGCTTTTTTCTTAATTCCTCTACGTCACGGACATTTCCAGCAGAAACCAACAATTTTCCTTTAAATACCGTTTGTGGTTGGAATTTTATATTGTGAGTGATACTCACAAACCCGATCCTTAAAATAATACTTATTTCGATCTGAAAACTATATTTAATTTATCACTAGTGATACAGGAACAATTACATATGCTTCTTATTATTGAATAAAACCATTAAAGTAGCTTTCTTTTCTTATTCTACAGTGAAACTATAACTAAAAATGAAGTAAACAAACCCTGGCACATTAAAATAAAACACACTTTTGAATAAATTTTACTTACTTCATTCAAGTCGAATGGTCAAAAATTATTGCACAACCTTTTCTCCACCCAAATCATCGTATCACAGTAATTTTATTATATTTTATATAATTTTGTATTATTGTTGTAATATTTTGTGACATTTCTGCCGTTTAATATCAAACGTCAGGGCCAACAAAGTTGTGGACGCTAGGTGGCGCTGAACTCTTGCACAGAGCCAATAACTTAAGTTTTATAGAACACGAGATATCTATATATAATTTTAGACTAATATTTTATCAAGAAATTCACACATTTTAATATGTTCCGGATACTCACGATATGCGGTTTTTCGTTTCTTTTTGCCGATATTTCGATCCATCGGTTTCGCTGTGACCACGTAACGTTAATGCAAAAAACCGCATGTCACGAATATCTGTAACATGTTTACATTGTAAAAATGGAAAATTTCGAATTCAATTGAATCGGTTTCTTTTTAACTCTTATGTTCTTAAAATCTCTGATCCTCTTTAGGGTTCCGTACCCAAAGGGTAAAACGGGACCTTATTACTAAGACTCCGCTGTCAGTCCGTCTGTCTGTCTGTCTGTCTCCAGGCTGTATCTCATAAACCGTGATAGCTAAAAAGCTGAAATTTTCACAAATGATGTGTTTCCGTTGCCGCTATGACAACAAATACTAAAAATTAAAATATATATATATTAAGGTGGGTCTCCATACAATAAAGGTGGTTTTGCTCAATATTGTAGATAATGGCGCGGAACCCTTCGTGCGCTAGTCCGACTCGCACTTGACCGATTTTTTTATATGGAGATATATTTTTTATACTAATTGTAGTACTTATCTATGTTTACGATATCACGTACCTACCTACCTTCTTTAGGTCAGCACATTAGTAATTACAATAAAATGCATCATATCACAAAATAAAGCTCGGCGTGATATTTCATACACGGTTCCTTGTGATGCATATTTTGTTCTATTCACTTATATTGTCTTTGTTCATAATGGAAATGACTCATGAGTCCTTTACTTTGAGATAGATTAATAACAAATGTACTAACACAATGCAATTGAAAGTTAAAATCGATTCAGAAGCAACGAAAGCGTTTTCAATGCGTAACGCCAGCTTAGATAATGTAGCGATATACTTTCTAAGGCCTTTCTCGGTTTGAACTACATTCATAGTCTTTAATACATATAGGTATCTGTAAAGAGAAAGGGCTTTAGGTATTCTAGCTGTTTAAGCGTATGGATTGGTTTTCTTATGATTTCACTTTACGTTATATCGCACGGTAAGACCGAAAGGAACCGAAGTCTTAAACCAGCAAATTGAGATAAACACTTAAAAGTACTCCTTTGTTAATTATCGCTTGGCGAATTAAAAATGAAGGTATCTAGCAAAAAGGACATATATAAGTATATTGTAATTAAAAAAAACTCAATGGTTCGAACATTATTTACAAAATTTTGCATTCGGTTACTTTTATTATCACTGTGCTATGGGTGAGTAGTCTAAAGAATATTTTTATTATTTATTTTTAATCCAAATGTAAGTACAATAATAACTATATATGATCTATTGGATTGAATATGGATTGAAGTTGTGCAATGTTTGAGCCGAAATGTATAGACTATGTCAAGTTTTATTCCATTTTAGGTGGTCATCTTAATGATAATTATAATATACTTTTTCTAGTAAAGTTATCTAAGTTTCCTATATGTATATTTAGTTTTTTGCTTCTTCTCCCATATGTAGGTACATATTATAACCTAGAGCTTGCCATGCGAGTAGCATATTAACGATCTCATTATTATCAACATCAAGTGCTATTCGTACGTAAAAAAATCATCTGTCGGTCGGCACTATTAATTCTCACTACGCCAGTGAAAAAAATCGAGATCGTACACGCTCGTTGGAACTGTCTCAACAGTAACCTCATCTCACCTTGAAACAAGTCGGGCGCTCTTCCTCATAGCACTTGTCTTTTTTGTACGGCCATATGTATGTAAGTGCACTCTGAAACTTGTAAGTTTGGAGGCGAACCGGTGTGTTTGCACCGAAGGGACACGAGGACCTTGAATTAACACGAGCCCACCGCATACGAGATGCGGTGGAATAAATTCATGCTTCATGTCTGAGGTGACCTGACTCACGCCGTATGACAGTTCGAGCGATCGAATGTATCGATTTATCATTTTTATTCAATCAAGTTGATGTGTGGGTTTTGAGATGCGATTATGATTCAGATTGCCATAGATCTGAATCGTGAGAATAGAATCTGAAAAATCTGCCGTATAATCCTTGTACCATAGTAATGTGATACGTTCTCAGAATGTCACTATTGCTGTAGAACATGTAAAAATGTGAGTAATATTTACTACGGCAGTTCATTTTTCACATTCTTTATAAAAATATTAAACAGCTTCTGCTTCCATACTATTTTTTAAACAAAAACCACTTAATTGGCTTAAACAAGACGTTCACCGCTCGGTAGTTATGTATGCTGAAAGTAACTGGGCTAAATATAATCACGCTATGTCATCAAGAGGGGCACAGTAATTAAGCACGCTATTTTGCAACCTGTATACGTATTTAAAGTCCGCTTTTGAAAATACTGACTCCTTTAATTTGACTTACGGCTATTGTGCCGCTAGCGACGCCTAGCATATAATGTGGACATCGCGTCATTGTGTGTTCCTTTATTTGTGCATACCGCTGTTGCGCTATATAAATGCTGATAGTAATTGGCACCCAATGCGACTAATTTTACAACGTAATTATATCTCACCGGGTACCTTTACCATGTATACGCTACAACTGATTCTTATATTATCAATTGTGTCTCGTTATCCGAGCTTCAATTTGTTCTTGGTCATTGTTTTATTTTTTTACCGTTGATTGGTCGATAGTTTCGCCACGGATGCATTGTCCGGCCGTCGCTTGGAGTCGATGTCATCTTTGTTTTTCAGAAATCCCAATTCATATCGCGGCCATCACGCGCGTACCGTGTACTGTTATAAACAATAAACTCGTAACGATTCACAATTCGGCCTTAAGCTTCAACGTTGCAACCACTTTAGTACCTATCTTAAACGATTCACTTCTCTCTTCGTATTCAATCTTTACTATTCATCGTATGTTAAAATAATCTGTCTGACTTGCTTATTGTATGTTATGTTATGTTGCTTATTGTTTACATTACAATATTCATTGCCTGTTTTAAATGTGTCATCGGGACCGTTGGGTGTTTTCTAACGTCGATTGTATTAACGCGCGGCGAGTCGATGACGTGTGTGTTGGGTAATCAGTTTTGCAACATCGGTGGCATTGTTGCGGCGAGGCGCGGGCGCTGCACGGGGCGATGAACCAGTGAAAGTGTGAAAGTGAGACGAATGCGTTCGCGCACCACGACCATCCGCTAACCGTACGTGTTGCGGCCTATTCGGATGAGTCGTCGCATTATTAAACTTCGCACTTCGCTCTTACTTATCGCTATTAACCTTGCATCTCATAACCATCGTGATTTTAGATTATTTTCGCTCTCAACTGCACAATTCCTCGTTTCTCGTCTACCTTTGTTCTTCTTTGTGATGCACTCCGCCGATGTCGACTATTGTTGTTGTTCGCAAGCAACGGACAGATCATCAGATGAAAGAACTTTTGACTGCTAATGCTGTGCACGCCGATGCGGTAGGTATCACGAGCGGTACAATTTTGCGACGTATAATCACGTTTCTCCAGTCTAATCTCTAAACCACGTCATGTTCCACTTTCTTGACCGTCACATGCGTACTTCGTATTATAATAATTTTGCAATTTAATTCATAAAAGTGACTCAGTCGGGTGCTACGTAAGGATACACTATTTGTCAATGTCGTGAAATGTGTGTGTTTTCGTGACAAATGACAAGTATCTTTACCACGTCGTGTATATTTTTAGAAAGATTAGACAGTAAAGGAGTTTTGTTTTTTTGTTTCAACATAATAGGTATAATTATGGTAATACATTTGGCCGTTTAAGGGAACATATCCTCAAAAGCTAAAAGTCTTAAAATATTATAATCATTTTTATCACGTCTCACATTTTACAAGATTTATGTTACATTAAGTGGTTTTAAGATTTCGTTGAAGTTGTAGGGATGAGAATGTAATAGCCTAATAAAAGTCTAGTAAAAATTTTATTACACCAAAAATTCTCAAGCAAAAATATGCATGTTCATTCACAAGTCACCTTTTGACAACACTCCAAGAAATGATGAGGAAAATAATAAAACTAAAATGTTCTGTAGGTACCATCTCAGTCTTACCTAGCGTGAGTTCCTATTCATGTCATTCAGAGAGATGTTAGATGCATAAAAATTTGCGTGGATGCATGTCGATGCGATCTTTTTGCGTGTCAGCTGTCAAAAGACTTGCGATAAGGAGATGAGGATGTATTTTAGAAAACTATTGCGTTATTTTCCTGCTCCAAAATTTATAAAACAAATAAATTTAAAGGTAGTTAGACCTTTTGAGTTTCGGCTCAAGACCAATAAAGGTATCCGTTGCTCCCTTAAAACATCCGTGTCAAGCTTGGTTTTCTTGGAATTTAAGAATAGTGAGGGAAAATAAGTTCATCACAGGAAGGTCATATACGAGTCATACGTAATTAGGAATCCTGTTAGGCCAGGTAGGAATCCAATCCTATTTGAGGTCAGTTCCTTCACTAGTTTATTGGTGGCAGTGATCATTCACCATCAGAGAGACTGCATGCTCGTTTGCTATTTCATAGTGACAAAAGCAATTATTGACACGGCAACCGCTTTCAACTGCATGACGAAGAAAATTCAAGTCTATATATCAGTGGTTCCCAAAGTCGACTGAACTTCGACTCATCTAACGAAATTATCAATCTTGGGTCCCACTTTTTGGCTTTCTTAGTGGAAGTATATAATACTGTGATGATTGTTCTGGTATAGTAGGAATGGTTATAAATAGTAGTAATTGGTAGTCTCATTCCTGCAAATAGTAAGAGTAGTGAGATCGACAATAAATTCTAAAAAACTGAAAATATTGAACATATTTTGAATGAATCAATAGATGTTCTATATATTCAGTTTTTCCTTCAAAATAACCGACCCGCTGGTGGGTCGCGACTGACAGTTTGGGAAACTCTGTATGGATAATATCGTCGTTATATTTTAGTACCAATATTGATACATCCGCGCCATGAATGCCCATTTATAGAACATCGCATTCCACACCGCCACCACGTACACGACACAAATGTACCGCACACGAGAGTAATGACGCTAAATTATCGCTTCGCCAAGTCATGTAATTGCAACAATCGAGACGTACTCGTATCGGGACCCGACCCCGGCGACACCGAAACATCGTTCGCGGATTTTTTTCGTTTTGGGTTACGGACGCGGCTGGATGATGAGTGTTAAGTGGTCGCTGATATTCGTGGATGACTTTTCATATATAATATTGAAGTATCAAATGGTTTTTTTTTTTTGATATCGTCCTATGGCACGGTGTGATGTCTCTGCGTAGCGCAAAGACTACGGGCCCCTAGGAAGTAGGAATCAGTAGGAACCCCTCGTTATCCGGGCGATTCTTTCGGTGAGTATACTACCCACCAGTGTCGCCTGCCTTTGAACAAACAACGACATTTGTAAGAAACTTCATATAAAACAGGGAATCATGTGAATCACAGATACTTTTCTGAGTTAATCATCATGATTGATAACATTTTTTTAACGCGGGATAGGTTAAAATAAAAAAATAATGTTATCAATCATGATGATATCCTTACAAACTTTATACTGGTTATGCACTTGTTAAAAGGCATTCTGCCTTTTAAGATTGAGTATCTGAACAATACGATATTTTATTATTCTTTAATTTCTCTGCCTAGTAGAATACTTAGGCCACTACGGAGTAGTAGATAACTTTTTCAATGCCTTATCTACGCACCTACAAGTCCCTAGACCAGTCTATAAGTTTCTTTTATAAATCGTATGGATTTTAGACGAAATGTTTTGATGTGATTTATTTTTTTATTTTCTAAAATAGAACAGTTAGTATGACGTTGCTTTCGGGCGAGTTCATTTGAGTCGTCTGCGTCATACAAACATATTTTTCTCTATACGGTAATTAAAAACGCAATATAGATTGAAGATTTTGTTAGAAAATCGCTCATAATTTACAATATGTTATACGCAACTGGTAAACGTATCTACCTAATACTAGTGATTACTTTTTTGCTATGTATTTCGTCTCGTGATACGAAATTGTTATAATGTAATATTGATGATACATGTAGATTGTTTGAACAGATGTGTGCAATTTTAGTCAAGGACAGATTCGACGCAACAGTGGATGTCGCGGCGTACAATGTCTACATGAATTTGGATACATTTTGAATAGCATATTATTAAAGTAGTTTTAAGTGAATTTAATAAAGTCACAAACTATTGTATTTTAATAGGTGATAAAAATCTTATTTATTTATGTTTTTCGTGTACCTTAACACCATCGAACTCGTAGCAGTTAGAGTCGGAAAGCACTACTTCCATATCTGTCTCTGGCTTAAAGGAAAATATGGGGACTCAGAAAACATTTCAACTTAGTATTCCAGAGTAGCATCTGTGGGTAACCATAGACTTCAATGTTATTTTCGGGGTTGATAACAGATGCCCATAGACCGCGGTGACAGTTTACCACGTGGAATACATACACTCGATTGTTAGGTACATCAATTTAATTAATACTTTTGTTATCTTAACCAATGTTTAGCCTATAGGTTGACTAGTACAGAATGCTAGAATAATGTTCGTTCTAATGAACGCCTTCTGTACGCAACACTGAGAAACAATATATTTGTTTGAATTAAATCAAAAACAAAAACAAAATCCAACGATATATTATATGTTTTATCATCTGTTAAGCCGTGCGGGCGGCCAGGGCTTTCAAAAGAAATCGACATGCATACCAAAATATGCTCGATTTTGTATTTCATCAAAAGCGCTCCATGCCTCTCGTTCAACATCGTCTGTGATAGTTACGGGACGCATGCGACCATGATTAGTAATGCATGATGCCCGCATCGGCCCGCTCTCTCCATTGTGTCGCGCATGACGTTTCACAATCTTTTGTATCGCGGAACTCATCATTGTCAGATCTTTCTTTTTCATAATCCTACGTTTTCTCCTCGCTGTCGCGTCCCTTTATGAACGGGTTTTATGCACTGATAGCAATGGATACTCGTACATGATTTAGCTAGATTATATCCGTTTTAATCGTTTTGCGAGCAACTTATGTTTCGGAAAATTGGTCCGATACAACTTAGATACTTCATGTTCATCCATTTTGATTGATTATGTTCATTCGATCCGTCAGCATTCTGTCATATATCTCACTCTGTGGATATAATTACATCTCAGTACCTAAAATAAGGCTGTTCCTAAGGCGTAGTTGTATTTTTTGGGTATGTTTAATTTCTCTAAGAATCTTGCTAAACCTTCCCTTTATTAACAACTTGCTTACTCATGCTACATTAATCGGAGGAAGCATAAAATATGCCTTAAGCGCGGCATTTCATTGTAGACCACGAAAGAAACATTAACAAGGAACAGAAAACTAAATGCTAAATTGAAATTTGTGATCTGTACGACATACAAATACTCAGTGTTTGTGTGCCCATAGAACCCGCTCCTCACAAACCTTAACCCGAGGCGACGAGTGCAGAGAGCTTCATTTATATCAGAATAAATTGCACCAGTTATCCTGCGCAAGTAAGCTTCCTGCATCATTATAAAAAAATGCCAGGAATGGGTCGTTCGTTAGCGTTATTGTGGCACCCACGTTCACCTGCCCCCACCTAGCTCTAATGGGCCACTGACAGGATTAAACGCGAACCGTTGAATCGACCGCTTCCCTGAATTAACTGGAACTGAACTACTGATTTATACACTGTTAGGCAACAGCCGTTCGAGCGTGTGAACCCGTGAACAGGTTAATGGTAGGTTATGGGCTTCCAGGCTCCTAGATCGTGATTCACAGTTCGTAACTCATCGCGGCACGCTGTGGCGTGGGCGTCGGACTCGCGAACCTCATATGCTTGGACAAATTGAACTTAACGTGATACAAACTGAGAACGAAAGGGACCAAAATGAAATGTCGGTAAATTGAGTTAAATACTTGCAATGAAACCTAATAACGTAGACTTCCGTCTAGCGAATTTCGTGCTAAAAAAGAACGGACATAAATTCCACAACTTAATGTCCGTGTGCTTTAAGAAACTACCCCAAAATGTGACGATAATTTTGCTCATCAAAAAAGGTGCCGGTGAGTACTTTCTATCAAGTACCTCATTATTATGATATAATCATAAGAATATAATAGAACTCTTTTGAGTTGATGTATGATTTGTAAGCACATTGATACACTAATTGTACCTCACAGTATCTACAGGTCTATACATTTTATATGAGAAAAGGATTAAATAGTACACAATATACGATCGACGCTTCTTAGGAGTGCGATATTCAAATAAGGCGAAGTAACTCAATACGCCATTCACACGTCAATCCTTTAATGAACATTTATCGCGTTATATTTTTTTGCTAGTGCCAGCAGCGGAATATAAAATTACGTCTTCAGACCAAATGATGTTTTGACAGTGAACGATTTATAAACCTACAGTTTATAACAACATCCTTATGATGAGTTGATGGTTCTCGGTAATCCCAAAACGAAATTCTAAATGTAAATATTCACATATGGGGTAACAAAGTCTTATTTTTTAATTACTTCGATAATACCTAGAAAGATTCACAGGTGATATGTATTTAAACTTTTTGAAGAGGTTGAATGACTATGTCTCGACCAGAAGGTGTAGGTTCTACCGCAACCAGAAATAGGTGTGCTTCTAGCGTGAAGCAGTTCTTGCGTTCGTGTAAAAAGATGTGGTCGATGGCTCACTAACTTACTTTATATGAGGCGACCCGCCTAGTCGTCGGCAGTAGTAACGCTACTATGATTGACTCGAGATGCGGATGAGAGTACCATCATGTGGACGGCATCCTCGTTTGCTGCTTCAAAACTATAAAAAGACTAAACTTAATCCTGATTAGTTAGTAGACAAGTATAAATCAGATTGAAAATGTAATAACTATTAATATGGTAATGTCGTAAATATATTTTACAGATTACAAACATAATGTCGATAACGGCGAGGTGTCGCCATTTGTAAGGATTATTTTGCAGTAAAAAGCCGGCCGTTCGTTGTCAACAGTTATTGAATCGTAAATCATCTCGATTCGCGCTACAATTCCCCATTCTAATACATAGCGGACGAGGTAATCCGATTTGTTGTAAAATAGGATGTCCAGTCGACACGAGAACGGCAATATTTTCTAGATATAGACTAAATGGAGATGTTTGTAATTTCTAAATAATGACCTTTATAAAAATTTTGTTCCTTTATACGTCCGAATTAGAAAATGTCAGCTTCATCGTGATATGTATCTTGACAAAGCTTTCACAAAAAGATAATATATTAAGCGGAATAATTGAGGTTAATGTTTACTTGATTTAATATTTGTTTTTAATATTTTAAATCTCTCAACCTTCCGACATTAAGGGTGAGCAGATATGATCTAAGCCCTAACATCTGTTAGGGCTAATCTATCAAAAATGTTACTTGATCAAATGTTTTTTATGGCGACTTCATCATTTTCAATCATTTTGATTGGTCGAACGTTGGCTACCAATATAACTATGTTAAAGTATGCACTTCAAAAATGTACGACATCAGGCATTAAATCAAATAGAAAGACGTCTTGGCTAGGGAAACTACACGGAGCAGTCCGTAGCGAATAAAACGGTATATTGCCGGGGGATCGCGGTAAAATGGTATCAATGGCGGACGTGTTGCATCGGGGACGGCTACGTGGTATCGAACCGCGGTGATATGTTACGAAGTGACACTCGTGACGAACCGAAAATAACCGTAGAGAGCGTGCGAACGGCGCCCATCTGAATACACGGGCAAGAAACGGCGCGAGATACCATAGATCGGCGGTCTCACGCGCAACAGATTCTATCGGACAACGCCGGCCTACTGTCTGCATTTAATTACTCGTCCGTGGTGAATTGTGTTGTAATTGAATACGTTTGTACTGATAAAAGAGCAGCTCGAGTAACTATTGCAGTTCCCGTTGAGATAGGCAATTAAATCGATGTGTAGCTACTTGTGCTAACTGCTAACCTGTCCGAATAAATGAATGAATCGAACATCTTATTGTAGCAGTTGATGCCACAATAAGTTTCTGGCGTTTTCTTATTCCTTGCTTTAGATATAAGATGAGCGTGATGTTGAAATCTCGATTACTTATTGAAGACTTAATTGTACTGTAAATCGGGTGACCTTAAAAGACCTTTAAATTTTTAGTGTTCTTTCTATTTTGTCCAGAGCGATTCATTGACTTAGTTAAAAGGATACAGAGCATGCGTCACTTCATACACTGTTTCACCGCCAATAAATCGCTCTCACTCTCCAAATTCGAATACGAAATCGTTGTCATTGTCTTGTCCGCGCTCTCGCGAGCACGTTATCTAATACGATCCTCACAATGGATCGGACGGAGTGTGCCGACACAATGCTTCCGTAGACATTGGTTCCGCTCTCGTGAACTGGGTAAATGGTGCATTTGACGAAACCAACAAACTTCACTTTTTCACTGACCCACTTTGCACTTCAATATTTGCGATGTCGTTCGGTTTGTTGATTTGTCGGCGTTTATTATCGCTTCCGTTCATAAAGGTGTGATTTTCACGGCTTCTCGGAGAGTACATTAGAGAGCTGAGCGATTCGCCACGCGAACTTACGCCAGCAGTTCACACGACAATCGGGAGCGAGACGACACAACTGGAGCGGGTAATATTCAAATGGACCAGTTTTGTTGCCGTTCTTGTGCCTGTAGAACATTCGGAGTTTGTTTGCACGTGGTTACTGGTTTCCTTGTTCCATTGCGAAATAACCTTCAGTTAAGATTTATTTACTCTAAAAATACTCACATTTGTTTAGATCATCGACGTAGCTATGCATGTTATTTTTAGTTTCTAAAAGTGCATTACATTCAATTTCATATTTATCAATGCAACCATTACTATAAATAAACTAGTTTTGCGTTAAAAAAACTAGGACGGATGCAGTAGTTTTACGAGATTGCCGTTTATTTTATATTGTTGCCAAATTATAACTGCTTAATTTCATGCGCGAGGTTTCTACTTCCTACCGTTGCAATATTTGCATAGCTATTAGAAATACGAGGCGAATCGACTCAGCGCTACACTTTCGCTCGCAATATGCAAATCAGAGCATGAGCTTCGCAGTTGACATCGTCGCTATCCGTGACATACCGTGTCTAATAGGGCCCGGCCAGCTTGCTTTACAAATCGACTGCATTTTCCAGTCGCCTCATTACAGACGTCATTACAGGCATTATAGGGTAAACAGTGTGAATCATCCACTGGAGATGTATCAGCGCTTTCACCTCGATCTAGACAATTTGCCCCGACGTCTCTAAGTTTCTGAATCTTTGCTATTTCAATGCAGTCGCTACGCTCACCCAGTGTTTGAAACCGTACGATAATTATCGCACAAGTACGATAATTTCATAGTAGCGTACGATGTACGATAGTACACTATAATCATACGATAATAACATTTTGTGTTATTCCGACATGACGTTTTTTTTGGTCGCCAAATATTTTGTAAACGCTTGTTTTTGGTTGCCATTTACTTTCAGACGTTGTTTTTTGGTCGCCAAATGAGAACACCGTGAAAAGTTTTGTACTTAACGAAGCAAAAAAAAAAAACGTCGTCAAAAAGTTGGAAGTACCAATATAGTGCTGTTATTGGACTTGTACGATAATTTAATGCAAAGTACGATAATTTTACGGCAGACATACGATAATTATGACTGGCTACAGGTTGGGAACACTGCGCTCACCCAGTAATGTGTGGGAAACGGGCGTTCCGAGTTCTTTTTTAATTGCCTCGTGTCGGCTCCGGCGTGTGTTATTATTGCGGGGCGTAATGCAACACGGGCCACAGAAGTAAGACGCCTAGCTGTCTCCGGCCAATTTTGTTGTTAATTATCTTCCGTCGGGTGGCTCCGCTGTGCGCTAGTCGGCACGTCTGGCCCGGTAACTGAATCTTCGAAAGTAGGCAACCAACCCGCGTGTGGTGGATGCAGTTGGGTTATTCTGGGATGCTGTTATTTTTCGATTCACAGCTGTTGCGGGTTCGACGAACTCGCATCGGAATCGTCCGGCGCTCTTGTTTTTGTTTATAAGCGAGCGAACTTTATAATGAAACGATTGATTTCGGGTACACAGGTCCATAAATGTGCGCGTCTGTTGACTGTGCGTCTTCGTGCGACGAGAGATCGTAACTGTTATTATTATCGTTGAAAAGGTTAGATCTTAAGGTCAAAGGTGCGGATTAAATTACGATAATGATTTCGTCTGAAATGTTTTGTTGTAATTTGAAACGAGTTTTAATTTGCAACGGTATTCGCTAACGAAGGTTTGTAATGTTTTTCTATAAGTATCTACTATCATCGGGAAAGTTGAATTTTACTTCATAGTTGTTACGCTTTTCATAAAAGAAATTCCAATTAAGTGAACACTGACAGCCTATACTTTCACGTCGTCGTTGGCCACCCATTAAATAGATTTTTTTAGGAGATATAAGAAATTCTTTACACACAAGAACTTGATCCGATGGATGCGGTTGTCGAAAAAGACGTCGCTTACAAAAAACAATGTAATGTTCGCTCTCGGGACTGACAATGATGACCCAGTGGCGAGTCCACTCGTAATCCACCGTGAAGCGGTCCCTTCAGCCTCAATTACCCGCTCTCGGATTTAACTCGACATACCATTTGACACAGTCACTAATCAACACCGAGGTCACCTACTACGCTGACTTTTTTTCTCAAAATTCCATTTCCTTGTAGATCGAGGTCGATTTAGTGCGAATAGTAAATGGCAATTTTAGTGCTAGCTGTGCCCTGCGGTTTCATCCGCTTTTACATAAGAAAAAACAGACATAGCATGGTATTATACAGCCTATAACCTTCCTCAATAAATGGACTATTTAACACAAAAATATTTTTTTCAATTCGAACCAGTAGTTTCTAAGATTAGCGCCTTCAACCACACAAACAAACATTTTAGCTATATGATATTAGTATACCATTTCTACTAAGTATGTATGTTTTTTTGCTTTGACGCTAACGTAATCTCACTGTACACAATGCATTTTACGTAACATATGAGCAACGTAACGTTACGTAAGAGACTTGGAGCGATTACTTATACATATGTCATTTTAATTGCATTACACGACGCCTTTTTCCTGTTCATTGGATATTCATTAGAAATAAAAACCTGTTTGCTGTTCTTCATTGTATCGAATATTTATTTTGCTCGGTGATATCTAGACATATATTCAAATGCATCAAGATAAGATTTGCAACGAGTATTGTTCGTCCGTGGAGATAGAATACACGATTTCTACACGCATAACCTCAAATTAAGATTTTCTATTGTGTCGTGGGTGCCATGGATACACAAAGGCGAATACATAAACACCCAGACCCAGAAAAGACAACTAAATTCATCATTCAGATATCTCTCTGGCCGGGGATCGAACCCGGAAACCACCACTGCGCATCTTGCCGGCATGGTGACCGTTCCGCCAGGCGAGCCGTCAATGTCACAATACCGAATACAAGCATTTCTTGATTTTTGGTGGTATGGTTGCAGGTTTGTTTCATATGAGGACCTTACATCCTAGTCCTCAACTTACATCTTAGTCCACTAGAGTGAAAACGTATCTGTGATCGACTTCAGATGAAACTCCTGTTCTATATGTAGTTGCTAATGTTCTATACGTCTTGTACGTGGGCGGTACTGCCCACTAACCATCAAGTGGACTGCAAGCTCATTCGATACTTCAATCGAATTGACGGGAATTGTAATAATTGGATTATGATACAAATGTTGTTTCTCAACTCTCCTTCAAGACGTTCACTGCACACGCGATCGCCGACCTCCTTGCTACGTTATGACTGTAAGAGTCATACATACCTAATGTACACATACTTGTTCACAAGTGGGATAGTATCGATATCAGATTTTTTTAACTCTCGTATTTAAATTATGTTGATTAAGTTTGTGCACCGTTTTATAGTGCTCGTACCGAAAGGATTAAAAATAGGACCCTAATACTAAGACTCCGATATGTGTGAAATTTCTGCATATGTATTTCAGTTACAACAACTATAACAACAATGACGAAATAAAGAAGGGGGGCTTCTGTAAAGCAAACGTTTTTTTGTTCTTTTTTACAAAAATGGAATTAAACTTCGTTCATGAGTCCGACTCGCACTTGACCGGCTTTCAATAAATTGCTGTCCATGGAGCGAAACATCTATCAAAACTTAACTCAAATATAAAACAACCGCTTATAGACCTATTCCGACAAAATTATCGTAGTGCCTAACCAATTAAATTCAGATCGGTGGATGATTGCTGAAGGTGATGATGATTCGAATATGTATCTTGGCAACTTTATGTACGCATGATTTTACGAATAAATTATTTTTATTTATTTATCAAATCAGGAGGTACCGTATACACTGACCTACAATACATAAACCACAGTTTGGTACAACTCGGCAAGTGTGTCAGCTTCTTAAGGGTGAAAGTACTAATAACTATCGAATTGTCTTCCATATCGGCCGCGGAGCTTTAAATTACAAGCAATCCAACGAGTAATTTGATACGTAGCGATAAATTATTAAGAAAGCTATTTATCATGTTGTATGCAGCGTGAAGTATAGTAACAGTATAAGGCTGGAAATAGACGAGCGACTTGATACGTTTTTTAATAATAGCGGAGTGTCGGGAATAATTTATATTAATCACTTTGCCGATTGCGCTGTGTGTAGGACCAATGTTTATAACCACTTAGCCAAGACGATTATTAGTGCGACAGTAACAAATATGCAGACTCTATACTGACTACGTAGAGGTCACAGCCGTATCGTTACTAAGTATAAATTAATTTAATTTTCTTTTAAAAAGCATACTTTATAATTTCGTTAATTTGTTATAATAAACTTTAAACGTATAATTGAAGAAACCCAGGTCAATGGCTTACCACGACATGCGATAGGGATATTAACCGCTACGAAAGTTAGCCTCATTTGCAAATAAATACTATTGTAGCGCTGCGCTGTCTTTTGTCAGTTATTAGAATACCCTGCAATTATGTCTTAATAATAAACTACGTTGCGAAGTATCTTTAGGGTCAAGGTCAGACACATACATACAAATATACAAACGAAAGGTAAATCTTAATTAATCATTACTTAATATGGAAATTACTAACTATGGTCGAAAAACCTAAATTATAACAAAGTCACAATGTGCGATAAAAGTAAGTTCGACGACTTTGCGACACAAATACATTTCTAAAGTCGTGTCGTCTGTGACAGGCCTATGACGCCTCTCGACTCTCGCTATAATAAGCTCGCACGATGTCTTCATTGCAGTGCATTAAGGCTGCATAAATGTGTATTTATTTGCGTATTTAGATTTTCTCCGCCGTTTTCAGAACGATGCAACGCGGCAGGTTGGCGGTAAAGTAGATTACGTTCTGTGCACATCATTATATCGCTTCGACTGATGATGATGATGATGACAGATCAAGATCATATGGCTTGATATGATACATGTAACAAAAATGATAGGGCCGCGCGTCTATAAATCGAATATAACAAATAATATGATAATGTAAAGTTTCCGTTATTCGTAGACCTCACTAATTTGTTTATTTGACCATGTGAAATCACATCATATCGCAAGAACTGAAATTAATTGAAATATTTTTATAGTCCATACCTTAAAGTGACATTACGTTTTTATCTAATAAAAGTCCATCTTTTCTGTCAAAAGTTGTTAATATTCAAAGCTATGTTATACATTTTAAACGCAGATGAATTTGCAGAGCTCAGCTTCTGTTAATAAACTGAAAAAATAGAATTAATAAGCGTATAAACGGATATTTTTATGATTTCCTTGTTGAATATCACTGGACTAACTTTGAAGAGCCTTTCGCGTATAGATCGAGGACTTTGCACGAAATTGAATAGGTTATTTTTCTCAGAAGAATACAATATTCGATTAAAACTTGCCGCCAGAGGGACATTAATTAAAGAATTGCCGCAAGTAAGAACAAACTGTGCGATGCAGAAAAGGTTGCAACCATACTTTAGTTTAAACTGGCGGTGCCGCGCGATTACAGGCTGCTTACCTGCCATAGGTATCCCAACCGATTATTTATTTAACTTCACTATACCTTAACGATGGTACAAAAGGTGGGACTTAATGCTATTGTAGGAGCAGTATATGCCATTCTACCATTAGGCCCGTTGCAGAAGACATGCAAGGCGGCATTTTAATGTTTAGAAAAGTAACAAATTGTATATACATTCCTTAAGAGGAAAACTTAACTTACTTAAATTATATAATTCATACATGTACACATCTAAGACTTAATGCAAGTTTCTCTAGGAAATAGGATTAGACCCTCTTTACAAAACATATGTCTTACTTACAATTATTTTATAGGCGATTTTGTGAGGATGTAAGTTGCTACCGTTTCACGCAAAAACTACTGTTCCTTCTGTTCGTAACTTCTTAGTAGGTACGAGTTAATGATGCTCCATTAAAACAATGATTGTTTTTTTACTCACATCATTTCAAAGTATGTACATCGCAAGGTGTGAACGAAGATGTAAACAAACCTTGGAGTGTACATTGCAATGTATCGGCAAAAACATAAAAGAATATTCTTTTTAGGAAACATGATAAACTCGTACTCAGTACGTTTCGCATAAAGATTCATAGACGCTTAACACATTGGATACTCATTGTCGTGGTAAAAGTGACTTAGGCGTGCGCAGCCCCGGGAATAAGCTAGTGTCTGATAAGTGGCGTAAGAACAATTGCTTCAATTGTCAACTGTTTACGGCGTACGTAAAGCATTGTTACTGCGTTAATGTCACGCCACTAATAACGACATTACACAAATGGTATAATTACTGAACGTTTATTGCAATTGTAATCGATAAAAAAAGTTGCCCGGCGACATTTTGTTCTATTTGCGGCTGTATCTCATTGTTATGCAAGCGATTAATTGATACGACAAATGTGGTTATTTGCAGACAATTCCTTATATATACGTACTTGTGATCTCCGACTTCATAGCTGCTGTTTAGGAATTCGCAAAGAAGTATTTAATTATAACTAGCTTTTTGCCCGCGGCTTCGCTCGCTTCTGACATGTACCACAGTAAGAAGTATCCTATGTGTTAATTCAATCTATCTGTGTGCCAAATTTAATCAAAATTCAGTATTTTTTGCGCGAAATACTTCAATATATATATAACGCTTTCTATACTCATAGTCCCACAGTAGTATTTTCTCCTGTGTCGTGGGTGCCATAAACACACAAACACCGAGACCCAGAACAGAAATCTATACTCATCATTCACATTTCTGTCTGGCCGGGGATCGAACCCGGGACCCACTGCTATTCAGACCGGTATAGTGACCGCTCCGCCACGCGAGTCGTCAGATACTAACAAACACGCGTATCTACATCCTAACAAACTTTCGCATTTGTAATATTAGTCGTACAATCTCAATTTGTTAGGTACGAAACAGCAAGTGCGTCAGTCCGACTCACATTTAATAATGATTAGGGTTCAAGCATCAATATCGAAAAACCATAGAAGTGGTCGCAAAGATTTTCATACAAAATCTTTTATTCCGCTTTGTTTTAACAGCGGCTCGGATTTAATATCTATCAATTATTTCATATCGACCGACTCTTGAGTGTGTGTATGTATCTTGTGAATTACGTCTGTAGTCTATCCACACTGTAGCAACGTGGATAAAGTTTTCAGTGTCTAACAGTGTTCAATACATTTAAAATAACAAGCCGGCCAAATGCAATTAGGTGTCGCGCGTGAAGGATTATGTACCATTATCTGTAAAAAACGGAAATATATGAAAATTTGAACTGTGTAGCTATTGTTAGTGTTCATGAAACAGACAGACAGCGGAATCTTAGTAATAATCTCCCGTAATGACCCTTTACGTACGGAACCCTAAAAAGGGTCTCTAAGGAACAAACAATATGTTAATACGTTATAAAACAGTTACTATTGTAATTGTTATTAGAAGCCATTGTACAAAATAGATAATAAACATGAACGAAGCGGAAAATGAAACGTACACACAATCCTGGCCTTCGTATGCCAGCCGTATCAATTTAATAGGTCGCTTTGTTCCCATGGGTCAATACGATCTGTGCCTACGAGTATATCTATTGTATGTACTTGTGAGTTACCAATTACATGAGAACATCCGTCTAGTGTGTTGTATTGTTACTGTTGTTATGAAGACTTAATATAGGTTATTAGACCAATCTGACACGTGGACGGTTTCGTGTTTAATCCTTATCATTAGGGTATTAATTAATTAATGTGGTAGAACTCTTTGTGGTTTGATTCCCGAGACCGCTACATCTGTCCGTCTCATAACGAAAGAGTTAAGCGCTGCTGTTCCCGAACATATGCTTATCTGATGCATTCCAACTTGGTCCTCTGAGGCAGTAATCAAGTAAGCTGGTGGCCGACCTCAGATAAGTCTTCAAAGTGGGGTTCATTATCAGGTGGACTTCATGTTTTATCGCTACTTATTTATTATAAAAAAAACATCATCCTCCCCTGACTCAATCGGGTAAGTTCTGGATGCTTGTGTTCACTACACTAAGAATCTTAAAAATATCGTAAAAAACTAGACGTAACTAGACGTAGGGTAGATAGGTTAATCTACCACTGGTGCTTGTCAACGGTATCTCCCCGCCACCGCAGTTTCGCCGTGACTCCATGTAATTGGGTCGAAATATCGGCAAAAGAAATTCAAAAATCGCATATCGTGAATACCCGTAACATATTAAAAAACTAAGAATCTTATACGGCGTCTCATCGTCTAATGAAGGCTGTACTCCCTGGCATACGTTTAATTTTTCCTACAGCAAAATAATTATCATTTGCTTAAAAGGTGAGGAAAAACATCGTGAGAAATCCCACATGATTGAGAACATTGTAAAAGAAAGATGCTTTACTTGTTGTAAAGTCCTAAAATTCGCTATTGACCAGCGTTTAGTCCAGCCTTATTCCAAACTAGGGCTGAAACCCTATTCGGTAAGAAAAAAATATATTTTCCCTGCAGTTGGACAGAAGTATCTTGGTAGTGATAATGAAGCAAACTGAATCAAACGTGGGATTTTGAACCAAGGCGTACCTAGTGTACCTACAAGTTAAAGTTGTTCATTTACTGCCTACTTGTAAATACCTGCGATGACTCACCTCCACGCCTCTAATAACAATATAATCGTGACGTGGACCGTGTAATTTTGCCGCGAATTTATATGATGATTCCATGACGATAAATGTGGAAATTATAGTGATCTTAAGTGTCGTTGACGATATGGAGAAGTCGCTGTGCGTATGATGTAAACTGGTAATATGTGCAATGCCTAGTTTTGTTACCTATAGATATAATTAAATATAAACATTAACGCTTTCTACACTCGTGTGGGGCTCACAGTAGGATTTTCTCCTGTGTCGTGGGTGCCATGGACACACAAACACGCAGACCCAGAACAGAAATCTAAACTTATCATTCACATTTCTATCTGGCCGGGGATCGGACCCGGGACCCACTGCGTGTCAGTCAAGTTGAGGATCTGTAGTTGACAGGTACGATAATTTGTCGTGGAACTTACTTTTTTATGAGATTACACGATTACTCGATCACGATTACTTAAGCAGTACACGAGAGTACAGTCCATCTG
>DWNE01001917.1:0-20311 GCA_018249875.1 Cecropterus toxeus | reverse complement strand
GTGTCCATGGCACCCACGACACAGGAGAAAATCCTAGTGTGGGGCTATGAGTGTAGAAGGCGTGTGTAAAAAAAAAAAAGAATGAATGTCTTGAGAACGTCTTAGGCTGTATCATAAATATATTAAGTATGTCCCTCTATTGCCGCTTTAACAACAATTAGCTACTATAAAAATAATAAAATAAATATAAAGGGAGGGGGTGGGGGGTCCCATACTACAAACGTTATTCATAAACAGTGTTATCGTACCATCCAATCACTAACTTCTATCGCTTAAGGTAAATATATGATATATAACATTGATAATAATATAATCATGCTTTGTACACTCATAGGATTTTCTCCCGTGTCGTGGGTACCATGGACACACAAACACGTATACATAAACACCCAGACCCAGAATGGACATCTAAATTAAACATTCAGATGTCTGTCTGGACGGGGATCGACGCCGGAACCCACAGCGTGTCAGACCGGTATGATGACCGCGGGCTGTCATATATAAAATATGATTATGGAGAACTGTTACCACGTCAGACTAACTGACACACCCTTACGCCGTTCCGACGGATGGGTCCAAGTCAGAACCCGTCTCCACATTAATTCCCATTAAACGGTGCACGTAAATGTTTGTCGCGACGTATTTAACGGTTCAGTTGTGATCGAGTCTGCCCTTTGATCCGACCCTACATATTTTTACTAAAAGTTATTAAGTTATTTTTGTTGACGATCCGCGTGGCGGAGCGGTCACCATACCGGTCTGACACGCTGTGGGTTCCGGCTTCGATCCCCGTCCAGACAGATAGGCACTTAATACTAGCTTACGACTAATTTTAGCTTCAATATCTTAATAAACCCACTTTCATTTACCTCATTTCCTTTCATCTAGACTCATCAGACGAACCGCGTGACGGAGCAGTCACCATACCGATCTGACCCGCAGTTAGTTCCGGGTTCGATGCCCGGCCAGATAGAAATGTAAATGATGAGTTTAGATTCAGTTCTGGTTCTGGGTGTTTATGTATTCATCTTTGTGTGTCCATGGCACCCACGACACAGGAGAAAATCCTAATGTGAGGTAGAAAGGGTTTAGTTTTTTAGTTCAGACTCATTCCACTACAGTACCGATACGTCACAACACAAAGCGTACATAAAGCTTCGTACAGCGAAAATCTTTCAGCAACGAGTCCGCTTGACCTGATTCCGCGCTCCTATCTCGAAGCTCGTCTGATACACTGGCCCAGTACATGTTTATAAAGGAACGAACTAAGATTGCGATACGAAGACACAACGAGCACAAAATGCATGTTTTTTGATAACATACTAGCTTTGCACCGCGGTGTCGCTCTTATTAAAGAAAGTACGTTTTTTCTCCAAACTAGTAACCTCGTTAAAACATTAAAACAAAAAACTCGACTGCTTAAAACGAAAATTTTGTTCAAAATAGCCAAGTATTATACACTATATATTTTTAAATTGGTCTATTTACTAGCTTTCATTTGATACCCATATTGTTTTAATTTTTAAAAAGAATCGTTCCTCCCCCTCTTTTTTATGTATTTCTAGGCGCCATTTTTAAAAAATATATAGCCTATGTCACTCTGCATACTGAGATGATTAGAATGATATGTAATACGTCACAATCCGTCAAGCCAATTGGGATGTGGCGCGTACCACATAATTGGACATACATACAAACAAACAAACATACATACATACATTTTTAATATGATGTTGCAAATAAACACATTGTTAAATGACAAAAAGCTGTGAACGTTGTATGGACCCGTGCGAAACCGGGGTGTGTCGCTAGTATTCTAATAAAACAATTTGGGCGTCTTTTGTATTTTTGATTATATCAAAAATGGCAGAGGAAACAAAATTAATTAAAAGTACATAAAAAAAACACTTACGTGTAACGGAAAAATCAATAAACTTTTCGAAAAAACATTCAAGTCCTTTCATTACACGCGTAAAAAAACAATTACATGAAGAAGGAAAGATTGTTTACAAATATTTATGAATATAAAACAACGTATTTTTAGGATATCTCGTAATAATATACTGAATATATATACATCTGGCACGTTAAAAGGATGTTTGCTCTGATGAACTAAGTGGGGCGACTAATCTGTCTATAAGCAAACACCTAATTGATACACTCATTAATTTGAGAACAAAAGAAATTGACAATACTATTGCTTACTGGATAAACTGGATCTATAATTAAAATATGAAGAAACGTAAGATTAAATAACGCCATTTACGAACAGTACCCCGCACAAAGTGGAACTAACACCGCAGCCCGCTTAGTTTTGTTCGATACTTCATAGATCCGACAATGTATAACAGATGGCGCTAAAATAAATAAAGGCAAGCGTCGCCACGCCGACAATCAGGTTTATCTGCGCCGACAGATGTTTGACATTAAAATAAAATAGATATCAGTCCACAGTTAGCAGAGTAATAGGAATCGGTGTATGTGGTTTTGTGTTGACTAAAAACTGGGAGTGGTGACAGTAGTGAAAATGATGGCAACATGCATGTGCATATGTACGTACACACACAATATATGTATTACGTACATACTTATATACAGAGACGACGCGACGGTTACGGTAACAGTGTCGCGTATTCAACGGTTTATTCCCATTTCAAAAACAAAAATGCCGAAGGCGCCTAAATAAGTTCACTGTCGCTGTAAAATCATCACAAAAATCCATGTACACCATACTGACCTTTCTTAGATTCATAATGTCTCCCTTGACAGATTCGGGCTAAAGGCTACCGTTAATGCAAATCTGTAACCTTATGCAGATACGCTCTTATACAACACGATTCTAAGAATAGTCATTCCGATAAAATAACATTGTCTTAACGTTAGATTTCTAAGAATGAGACGGATTAGTATTACAGCTCGCAATATCACAGGATTAGTACCACGCTGGCTAAATTCTAGTAAATAAACATCACACACACTGTAGAACTGTACGTACACTCGAATTAGGCTTCATCGATAACATTAAACATTCTCACTAAACTCTTTACCGAATTCTAATTGATCGTCAACAATAATCTTCACTTTGCAAGCCATTTATTTATGCTTAGAAGCAGCGCAAGAGACTTCGTAATACACTTCTATGAAAAAAAATCTTAAACTGTTAAAAATGATAATAATAAAAACAATATCAAATAATCAATACGCAGAGAGAAGATTGATGAAAAAATAAGATTTCGTTTTGAAATAAAAGGTAATCTGAAGAGACTCTACGCAAACAGAGCTGCGGACACATACTAGTAATAAATGAACTTTCAGTGGCGCCGAGAAGACGGCGTCGCTTGGTTACGGAAAATGTGGGCCGAAGATACTTAATAGCTGCGCATGGCGATATCAGACACGCTATATTCCCTCTCATAACAATCATAGAAGGTTCAAATTCCATTGCAGATGTACCAAGAAAAAGGGACGATAGAAACTGAATCTTATTTAACGATAATAGAGTTTAAAATATTATTCCGTTTCAGGATAATTATCTCATTGAGAAAGAGGACGAAATTGGATTCATTAAAGGTGAATTTAAAATAAAAACCGCATTGAATTGATTTTAATTGAATGATTATTATTACCAATCAGTTTGATTAGGAACTAAAAATCAACTCGACTTCAGATTTGATCAATGGCCACGAAGCAAAAAGGTACAAATACTGAAACATGACTGCTTTTTAAACCTAAATAGAATACAGGAGATAACGAACTAAGAACTAAGTAAGACTATACTTAAGCAAAGACAATGATGAAATAAAAATATTAACAAAAATGACAACGTTATTTAACCCCAAATTCCAATCCACCGCCACTCCGACAGCATCAACCCTTCCAAGCCACAAAGACAATAGAACAAAGGAAGATGTCACAGGACCTGGGCCGACAACCACCCCTTTGTCACATGATGTGACAACAGCCAGATACAATAAGTTAAATCAATTATGGTGTTGTGTTACATGTTGGAGCTATTTGTCGGTAATGTTTGGTTTATTTCAAGGAAACGGTGAAATAGGGTTGAAAGCGAACTATTACTACATTCTATCGATCGTGAAAGACAAATTGTGAGTGTTAGTGATGTGTATATTTTACTAGCGGAAGTTGTAAAAAAATATTGACAAGTATGTATAGCCAAAAGTAAAAACTAATGATACACGTCTAATTAACGAAATAGAAGTTTGAATTAATAATGGTGTAGCTTCTTAATACAAAAAAGATTAATATTAATGATCAACTTACCTTTAAAGTAGAATTTAATTTTAAAAAATACCAGTAAGCCAGAAATGTCGAATATTGAAATTATAAATACAAATTAAAAGTAAAAATCTAAAAGTAATAAAAATACAACAATATACAAAAAGAGAATAAAATAAATTCAGAGACTAACGTAAAAGTAAAAATGACAAATATAAGACAGCTTCAAAAAAAAGAAGTAAAATATTTACATTGGACAAGAGCCTGTTTTTCCAAGAGGTTGCAATAAAACTAAAAGCCTATAAACCACTATACACAATGTCATATTAATAAAAGAAATCCATAATCCGATGAACAAACAACTTAAGCGCATGCGCGCACCCACAGCTCCGTGCCGGTGGAGGCTGGAGGGGAGGATCGATAGACTCCGGCGCCGCCGTGTCTGGCGCCAAAGGATCTTCTGTCCTTCTCGCACAAGCCAAGATAGAATAGATAATAACGATGAATTAATATAAAATGAGTGTGGCCATTTTTCTTTCTAGAAATTATTCAGCATTTCTTTTACACATAGAAGACATGGAAAAAATGCAATTAAGCAATTTGTATATGGTGAATATTATGAATCAATAATGCTGAAAAAAATATGACATATATGAAAATGTAATGGTGATCGCAATAATTTACGTAGCAACATAAAAACTAAGATAATCTTAGTTAATAAATGAATATAATAGCATAAATATGTATTATCTTTTAATCGGTGTTATGAAGACAAATATAAACAGAGAAGATAATGAATGAACTAAGAATAAAGCGGGGTAGGATGACGAAATAAAAATGGCGGAATAGACATCAGAGTGTGCCGGAAGTCGTCACAATGTCCAAAGGAAATCGGATAGTCTGTTATCTATTAGCGAATTAGGGGACCGTCGAGTGGTCAGCAGAAGAGGGTAGAATCGCACGTTAGTGATTTTACCATAATATCACGGATTATATTATTAGAGCCACCCCAACACTCTCATAACTCAAGTCAAACGCATAAATAACGTCTGCAAATTAGTAGTTGAAGATTTTCACGTTTGGAAATAAGGTGACGCGAAAATGGTAGGAGTAAAAATGTATGTAACTTACAAAACATAGGTCGCAACGTAGTGGAACATGTGAAATTAATACTTAGCACTTAATACACATTAAGTGCTAAGTATTAATTTCAAGAAATACGAGAATAGATGAATAAATAAAATAACATTGACTAAAAGTCCTAAACTGCCAACTTCATATAAAATTCACGGTGATTTAGATACCGTGGCGTATTACCCAAAACTAACATTCCAATGATCTGTAAAACGTTTTAAAACGAATGACTAACTTTTTAATTCGAGACCATAATTGACGATATACACTTACCAAGTCACGAACACAAACAATATGGCAGGGGATGCCAAACAGAAGTAATCCTGCACCCTATGTCAATGCCAATCAATCGAGTGATGTAGGAGGCCGTCAAAGCAATCATCGCAGCAGGACACCAAATGTACGGACCCCTGGGGTCGTAAAAAATGGACTAACGAAGCGAGAAGACGGTGTTAACGAAAATGGATACAACGAACATAATTCAGCACCTTTTTAGGGTAATCAATTTAAATGAAAAAGTTAGCTTAGTAATCGAGCCTTTAAGCCGAACGACAGTTAATAAATTCCGAACATGATTATCCAAATATAGTCAAGATATTGAGATCGGGCGCCGATGGATATACAATTTTTATTGTACAAAAAATATCTAATCGGTTAATATATAAATTCTAAAATGATTAATCAATGTCAATTGTTTATCTCTAAGAATAATGATATAATGTACTCAATATCTTCGAAGCAACAACATTAAAAATCGTCCATGAGAATAATAACAAAACTAGAAAGGATACGACGAACAAGTTATAATTAATTGGCCAAATAACCACGTTAATATCAAAAGAACCAAACGACATCGCGACAATCAAATCAATTAACCTGATAAAACATCTCAATCTGATACAGAACAAACATTGAGCATTGAGAACGATTGGCATGAATGCAGATCCCCCATCTCTGCGGGACGTCCAACAATTGACCTCAAAAGAGCTCTAACGAAGTATAATAACAAGCCATCGAGCGATGTTTGCGAATTAATAAATGATACTAATTTCGTAGGGGCTGTGAGAGGTTTAATTAAAGGGTATGCACAGTTTGAAGATGATGCTGATGATGCCGCTTAATTTAAGTTAGAAAAAACAATAATACAAAAGATATTGGTATAAAGTAAGTCTCTGTGGAAAATTCATTTTTTTAGATGGAAATAGAAAATTACACATAAGTACGATATTTATCCTGTCCGATAATATAAGCAATCTAAAATAACTGTAATAAAACGAATACATCCGAAAAAATAATTAATATGCTGGGAATATCACTGCAATTAAAAGAAAAATATTAAATTTTATCAATTTTATCCTACGTAAAATTCGATTCAACGCAATCCCACGAATAAAATGTGTGGACGAACCTGTTATCAGAAAGAATTTAATACCACTCTCCAATATTTCCCGCCTACATGATACTCCTACGAAAACAACGCAACTCGCTACGACATTTAAACTTGAAATAAAAGTGAAACTATTTAAGCAACATAAAACAGATGTTAGATATTGAAACAAGGAAGTACAAAGCGTTGGAAATAACAATAGAATAATGGTGTATTTGGTAGTGACGCCTGAACCTGAAAGTTCGTTGAACACGTGGCTTTACGAGTGGCACTTACCTCGACCGGGAGCGGGGAGCCATCGCGTCGTCTCGTTCCCACTTTAAATAAATACTCTACCTCCTTCTCGCTCTCTCACACCCTGGTTACTTTCTCACTTGAAAGGGTTTGATGGGTTTTACGGCAAGTTCTCTCGATGGATTGAAAGTATCTGAATTGCTTTTAAGTAGAAGTGTTAGCGAGTGCAAGGTCTACTGGGAACTGATCAAGAAAATTGTGAAGTGGTTTAAGGTTTGAAGCTGTAAAGCTGTAGTTGAGTTGTGAAGTTCAGGAGTGACTAGGGGATGAGAGAGCGGGACCACCGCCTCCGCGGACGGTCCACGGAGGAATGTTTCGCTTCCCCGGCAACGCGCCAGGACCTCGCGCTCTGAACTATAAACCTTCTCCAAAGCTTCACGAGGGGTTGATCCGCGCACGCGCTCTCAACGTCTTCCCTCCCTTTCCCGCGCACGGACGAAGGGAGTAAACTTTGGGGATGATATTCGGAGGGTGAAAAGACGGTGA
The DNA here is from genome assembly GCA_018249875.1 of Cecropterus toxeus. Taxonomy (NCBI): domain Eukaryota; kingdom Metazoa; phylum Arthropoda; class Insecta; order Lepidoptera; family Hesperiidae; genus Cecropterus; species Cecropterus toxeus. The sequence goes on along the minus strand of DWNE01001917.1, from coordinate 12,774 downwards.
AAGATGGAAATGCATCTCGGAGTCCGCTCGGATTTCCGGCGCTTGTGATTTTGTTTATTGATTCGTATCGGAGTCTTCGATGTGAGGCTGTGGGGCTGCCACTGGAGATATTAATCCCCTTATCATGTCAAGAGAAGATTTAATGCCTACCAACTTTTACGAAGTCCAATAAAAAATCCTGAATCGTCGATGCGTATCGGCAATTTGCTTTTATCTGATCCGGAACGAATAGTAATTTATTTACTTACATTTTGTTAACTTTTACACTATCTGGCAATACATTACTACCCCAGCTTAAGTGGACACGGGTCTCCTAGTCTGTTATATACAAGTTTGTTCCGCGACCGTATCGTCTGGTGTCATGAAAATAATGTTTGATCAATCAGGCATTCAGATTTTAAAAGAGACCCTTTATAAATCACTTGGTTCAAGTGATCCCTGATTGACACTCGATTAAAAATAACCACACATCGATACATAGAAACATCGCTTTTACACCGAAAGGTTTAAGTAACAAATTCGCGTGTTAAAGTTGTTCACGAGATCTAAACACATTGAAGTTAAACTGATCTTTGTGTTCCGCGGAAAAGGGTTGAATTTAGGGTTTTTTCTACAGTTTGGCATCAGCTTATTCCCTTTAAAAGCAATATGAAGACCCATTAGAGGCACCTTAGTGGTTATACGCAACGAATATTTGAACGTTGTTTAATGATACGATTTTGAAGTAAATTTTTCAAATTAAGAGTGTTAAAATTTAAACCATTTTCATTTTTTTTATACGAGCGAATTAGCATGCATGCATGCAGTCCACTTGATTGTAAGTGGTTACTGCCGCCCATGAACATTTGTAAGCAATTTCATATAGAACAAGGGATCTATATGAAGACCACAGATGCGTTGGTACTCGTGAGGACTGAGATGGTCGCATCATATAAAAGTGAGCCGGCAACCACAACCTTTCACCGAAACGCAAGAATTGCTTCACGCTAGAAATAAGTGTGGCGGTGGTGTTTCCCCGGTCGAACTACATTGGTTGTACCTACCACCTGTACCCCTACCATAAGTACGGGGTAGAAAGTATTTAGTCCGTAGTTCTCCGTCCTGGGCCAAATGGGTATTGATAGATTTCACACACATTTGAAAACTATATTAAACAACTTTCATGTTCGAGATGTTCTTCTTCACCGTCAAAGCATACAAATTAAATTTCTATTACATAAAAAAATGCGTACAACTTAACCACTAAGCTACTGGGTGTTTTCGTAACAATAACATAACAATATATGACACAATTATGCATTCACGCAGCAGAGTAGAAGGGTAGTGACGTGGAACTAATCGCTGGAGACGGGAGGGTGGTACGGCGTTGACAGCGTAGACAGCTTTATGGGTGTAGAGACAGCGACGACCCTAGCCCTTCATCTGGGTTTGCGGAGCCACCATACCATGAGTCCCGAGTTCGATACGCGGCCAGACATCCGAATGAATTTTTATTTCTGTTCTGGATGTTCGTGTCTTCGTCTTAATGTGTCCATTAAAAATGTAATGTAATGCCTTTATTTTGTATAAACCTACGGGGACACTTACAAATTGTCAGTTACAATAATTCCTTACGCTACCGCCGGATAGGAACACAACCACAACTGAGAAGACCCGGCAAGAGACCCAGCGGGTTTGTCTTTTTGTTTGTTCAAGATATTTCTCTTCTTTAAAACAATTTATTTTTTAATGGCAATGAAAGATCTATCTTGCCTTACATTTGACTAAACATGAGGTTTGTTGGCAACTTGGTGTGGTAAAGGTACTTATCCGAGGCGTTCCAACTTAGTCCTCGGGGTAGCAACGCGTCTGTGGCCAACCACAGTTGGACAACAGTTAATCTTATCTGAAGTCGCTTACTGATGTCCATGACCGGCAGGAAACACTAACCATCCGATGGATTCTCCATGCTCGTTTGCTACTCCATGATATAGAAATAAATCTTAGTTTGAACAGGAATCGAACCAGGAATCTAAAAATCTGACGCTACAGTAGAACCACGTGTGTGCTTACAATAATTGCACAATGTTTGTGTGTGTATTCCATCAATGTTATTTTAACAAATGACAGTTTTGATATTTTAACAACATCAATACTCGAATTTATATTGAAAGGGGTTGAAATGAAAGCATCCAATTCAATTGAAGATGTTTATGATCCTTCCGATGCGATAGGGTTGTTCCACAACCCATAAACATTACTATATATTAATGTCTCCTCGCAATATTATTCATATAGATACTCAGTTCAATTTGATTTGAAAGCCATTACAGTTTGTTTTGGATAGGCTGTAGTGTGAATTTTAAAAGGCTATTAGTTATAATAACAATAGCACTCAAACAAAAAAATTGCTCCCTCAAACAGAATATTGAGGTATTCTGTTCGAAGGACCAATTTTTGTATAGTACATTATCTTACCAAACTATGCGGACTTGCATATTTTTTCTTTAACACGATTGTAATAGCAAACGAGCATGGTCTACCTGATGGTAAATGGCCTTTAACACCAAGTAAGATCAGAGTCTTACCTGAAGTTAGCCACAGATGCTTTACTACCGCTGAAGACTAAGTTGAACGCCACGGATAAGTATGTCTCTCTTACCACACCCTTCAGACCAGGACATAGCAGCACGTGGTAGAACGTGGCCAGGTGGTAGAACCAATGTAGTTCGACCGGGAAGTACCATCGCCACACCTATTTCTAGCGTGAAGCAGTTTTTGCGTGAGGTGGAAGGGTGTGGTTGCCGGCTCACTTATATATGAGGCGACCATCTCAGTCCTCGGGAGTAGCGACTCATCTGTGGTTAACTTCAGACAGAACCCCTGTTCTATATGAAGTTGCTTACAAATTATCATTGGCGGCAGTAACATTAATATTTAAAAAAACGTAACACCGCTGTTATTAGACAGAAATAGTTGTGGCGGTACTTCCGAAGTGGAACTACAAAGAGTTAACCACGTGACGACCCGCGTGGCGGAGCGGTCACCTTACCGGTCTGACGCGCAGTGGGTCCCGAGTTCGATTCCCGGTTAAACAGAAATATGAATGTTCAGTTTATATTTCTGTTCTGGGTCTGGGTGTTTGTGTATTCGTCTTAGTGTGTCAATGGTACCCACGACACAGGAGAAAATCCTAGTGTGGGGCTATGAGTGTAGAAAGTGTGTATGTGTGTGTATCATATTATAAAAACGTAATCGATAAAACAAGTTCCTTGAAAAATGTAATTTCCCGACACATCGTCGGACACAGCCCCGCTGAGTTACAGTGGAAACATTTTAAAGCTACTTATCGACGATACTACAGCTACATGTCCTATGTAAAATAGGAGAAGTAAAAAATATGCACCATAAATTATGACTAAAAACTTTTTTAATTAAGTCGTAACAACTAAAATTAAACGGTTAAAATTTTTAGTAAAATTTAGTACACTATATCCTGTTGTCCATGGTATAAAAAAATAACTTTTTAATGATATCGCTTGGGTGTTACATTGAGGGTTTTATTTAGCACAATTCAAGGTGTTGCTTGATAAAAAAAACGTCTATTTATTTTTTTATAATATAAATGCGAAGATGTGTGTGTGTTTTTTACTCTTTCACAGAAAAAATACTATTCCCATTTCGATAAAATGAGGCAAAGTTAGGTTTATGACCTGGATTAATACATGGTATATTCAAGATCCTGAGCGGGCGGAGCCATGTGAATAGACTAGTGACATACATCTACGTTGAATATTCCCAGTACGCTGTCGTCTTCCCAGTTCCCAGTCGTGAAGAAATATTAGTCCACTACATAAAATTAAAAACGAAAGCCAGAGACAATTGTGCAATATAAAAATGTACTCACCAATAATAAATCGTAAGTCGTATCGTAGTCGTTCGTTAAGTTTCCTTCTATACTAATTAGGCACTTGTGGGTTAACTAGTTAAGGCACTTGGTTTGGCGTGTTTTCATTTAATTCTAGATCACATTGCAGTTTTTGTACCTGAAAGAAAGAAAAAAACATTTTAATGTAAAAAAATGAGTTAAAAATCCAATCAATAAATTGACAAACTTGCACATGTTTCGAATAAATGGTTCAATCACTGCTGTTTTGTTTATGTACAGGAAAATATATTATATGTAAAAAGATTTGAATATTAAAAAAGTAAAATCGTTAAATAAAAATAGGCAGTTTGTTGTAGTGCTTAAAAAGACATATAATAAATAAATATGGGACATGCTACAAACACATCCAAATTTCAAAGATTCAAATGTTTAATAAATTAAAAATATGCATTGATATAAATATAAAAATATTTATTTAAAATTAGTAAGTGCCAACGGTGCCAACAAACATTTAAAATTCCCACTCAAAACCGATTAGAATCAGAACTTCCGTTCCGTTGAACGGACCTTTAACAACGAATAATTAATATTAAAAACAAAATTAATACCCAAATTTCCAAACATAACTCCTAATGGCAGGCAGTAATGTGGCTGGACCTGAGCCTATCTTCCCGTAGCAGTAAACACGTTAATTCCGGGCGTGACCCCATTTTCTATATTTTCTCGACCTCTTGCAAGGAGGCTCCTCGGGTTATGTAAGAGGCTCCGCGGCGGCGGCAGACGAGCGACAGACGGCGCCGCGGCGACGGGCGCCGGGAGAAAGATGTCCGTATATGTATAGCTCTGAAATTGCTGGCGCCCAACGAGGGACCAGCGTCTCGGCAAGTTTCAGAGTATTTTCGCTTTATGGCGATTTGATTTGCTTAAATTTATCGACTTTTAGATAGTGGAGACGTTTGGGGAAAGTTTTGCGACTCGTAAGTTTTTTGAATTTATTTTTCGGTTTTCAATTTTTCGTATAGTGTCACAACAAGGCATTTATTTCTTACCCTAATACTTTTGGACGATTTGCTGTCTCACTCGCAGATACACAATTGCATAACGATTGAAGGATGAGCCAAAAAGGCGTCCATTGATTCATCGCTCTACAGACCTGAATACATTTAGTTTAAGCCTGAAAAGAGTCTATGATGGAATACATAATCCATCACATTGATGGGACGCGTGTTGGCAAACTTCACACAGTCTAAATTGGAGTGGAGTGGTTACCACACCTGTCTCACAGGCAGTTGGTTCCAGATTCGAATCCCGGTCAAAAAGACATGAATGAATAATTATTTTAGATTTTTATTTTAAGTCTGGAAGTTTGTTTATTCATCTATGTGTATGTCCATGAGCATACAATCTACCTGATGGCAGATGGTAACTGCGCCCATGGACATCTATAAGCAACTTCCTAATTATAGAACCCACGTTCAGCACTCAATAGCTACTTGTTTCAAAATCTTAGGACTAATTGGACTTATCTAAGTTAGCGTAGTGTAAATTGCTGGTGACGTTATGTAATTTAGACTAAGACGTATTATAAGACCCGCTGCCCACATTACGCACACGGCGGACATTCACGTTCCAGCCACGTACTCGTCTAATCTAGTGCTACAATCGACCACTTTGTATTACCATCACTGATTCATAGGTGACCTAGCTAATTTAATCGGTGCTCATTTGTATTCTATTAGTATCCTTCGCCAATGGTGTCTTGATTGGTGGCTTTCAAACCGAAGGATTCTGATTCGAATCCTGATTCAGTATCATCGTCGGCAAGTAGTTTATGTGGGGTCCCGATTTTGTTAAAAAGTTCTAAAAACATCCATGTGGCTCTCAAACGTATGAATATAGTGCTATTTCTATGAAATTTTTATTCATGTAGGTACAGACAAAGCTTCTAGTAAACGAGGATGCAGTCCACCTGATCGTTAGTAGTTACTGCCGCCCATGGACATTTGTAAGCAATTTCATATACTTAGGAAAGCGGATCTATCTGAAGTCGATCACAGATGTGTTGCTACTCCCGAGGACAGAGATGGTCGCCGTTTTTAAATTGAGTGTGAGTGTATATAAAATGTTCCCTTAACATAGTCGATAAAAGCAAAAGATCAAATATTTTTGAAAGCTCAATATAATTAAGTCGGATCGCAACTTGTCGTTGTACTAACGTCTCGTATTACCTAAAAAATATACATGAACACTCTCACATACAAATCCAACATCATGTCAAAATTCCAACCAAATCCATATACTACTTTCCGAGTATTACGGCTACAAACATACGGAAGAGGTTTCACATATAGAGATTAGTATGGCAGCCAGTAATTGTTTATCGCAGAGGAACGGGCCACCGCTGACGTGCCGTATCTGCCGCGATAGCGCTGCGTCTAGGGTTGCCACCACTAAATAAAATAATTTGATTATAAAATATATTTCCATTTAGTGATAAGGCAGATGGAAAGTAGTCACCTATGTTTGCCTATGGACATTTGCAACACCAGTTCCGCCGAAAAATTGGCAGCTAAATGAAGGACGTACATAGTTTCAAAGAAATTACTTCTTTACTTTATCAGAAGGAAGGTGATGTTTTTCAAGCGCATGTATGCTTGTTGGTGTGCATGTATGTCCATTTCTTTGGCATGCAGTACACCCCAAAGGGCTTGGCGGATTGTGATATATAATGGCGCTCGCAAATAAGAAAAGGGGGGGAGGGGAGATTTTCTTTATTTTAGTGACAGTATGCAAATTTGCATGGGGTAGTTTTAGCTGTTGGATTACGTGTTTTCATAATGGTTTCTTGTTTAATTTAACAAACTAACTTTCACCTGTCTGAAATACAAGAAAAAATTAATTCAATGTACCAAAACAAATCCAAACACAAAGCAACATTATCAAGACGTGGATGGCTCCATGTCTTGATAATGGCGCCATAAGGTGGCCACTAATGTTTTTTAGGTAACAAAACAACGAAACCCCCATGGAGATTTTTTTAAACTTTAGTTTCTTTTTACGGAATCACCGTGGAAATTAGGCTTTATTTGACTCATTTTGACTTAGTATTACACAAATGAGCTTATGATCCAAATTTTGAAACATACAAACTTATTTCGCGTAGTTCACTGTTCTCATAACTTTTACAGTACAATTATTCCAAATAAGGTACAATACTTTATTACAACCGTGTGTTATTACGGTATAAATTATCGTGGCAACCCTGGCCGCGATAATGACCCAGCGTCCAACACACCACTGCTGACTCAAGTAGACAGTTATATTATCATTAAAATAATATCCTTCATTGTTTGGAGTATAACTTTTTTTACCTGACAGCGTCAGAAGGAGGGTAATGTTTTTCGAGCGTATGTATTTATGTACTTGTACATTTCTTTGGCACTGGCTACAGCCCATACGGCATGACGGATTGTGACGTATGACATATCATTAGAATCGTCTCAGTTTGCAAAGTGACATAGGCTATATTATTTTTAAATATGGCGTCTGGAAATAGAGGATAAAAAGAGGGGGGGGGGGGCGATTTTTTTCTAGTAAGACAATGTGGGCATCAAATTAAAGGTAGTAAATAGGCCAATCTAAAAATATTGTAATAGTCTGTAATATTTTTACTTGACCATTTTTGACAAGGTAGACAACTCATATAAGTGTTAAATTTAATATATATCTTTTTAAAATTTAATTTAATTTAATATATATAAGTTTTAATGTTTTTAACGATCTTACTAATTTTCTACTTCATTCTTATGAAAAAAGCAGAAATAATTCCGGTGGTGCTTCCGGAGTCGAACCACAGAGTTCTATTACCTTTAAACTGTTGCTTATTTCACAAAAAACAAATTTCGCTTTAGGTGTTATTCTCGCCATGCGTTCATTTCGACCTAATTAAGAGATGTCGAAAGAATATAAGCGTGTTGACTGATATAACAAACTGGGTTTTTGGGTGACTCTCCATCATGTTTTACATCATCTACGTACCACTGATTGGATTCAATAATAACACAACTCAAAAACGCTACTGTAAGGGAAACCTAAGTAAAAATTACACAATAAATGTGTTTTATTTTTTTAATGAATGGAGTTAAAACAATATGTTTTTATCTTTTTTAATAAATGAAATTAAAACAATAAAAATTGAAACAGTCATTAACGACAGTGTAATTGGAGTTTCAATATTAAAACAATATAATAAGAATGAAATTGTATCTTTAACTTAAAGTTGATGATATTTAATATGTTACGCATACTCAAGATATGCGTTTTTAGGGTTCCGTAGCAAAAATCGGAACCCTTATAGATTCGTCATGTCTGTCCGTCCGTCCGTCTGTCCGTATGTCGCAGCCACTTTATTCGGAAACTATTTTAAATTTATTTTTCCTATATTTCAACACAGTCACATGTGTCGTGGTAACCACGAAACATGTATCATCTATTTATGTATGTATATTATCAAAAAATATTGTAAATGACAATTGCTAGGCAATGCCTCCGTTGGCCTATAAGAATGAAAACATTACTAAAATCTTAAAATTGTTGAATTTTGAATTGTGCGGTTCTTCATGCAAAGCGATGTACGCCCAAGCATAAAGCTTATGCAAAGTACTTTCCCCTGAATATGGTAATACAACGTCACAACTCCGGTACCCGTCAACTGCTTTCAAAATCTGTGACAATAATTGAGTTGACATCGTTGAGCCTGTACGAGTGTACGCAGCCCTACCAATTATTACTTTATGCAATAATTATGACGAAAGTATTATAATTTTAGTTACCACTTACGATAGAGTAATTGGAGTTACTTTTTAAAAAGTGTGTGTTCAATTTACACACGGCAGAAGCGAAACTACTAAAAAGTAACCTACGAGAAATTATAATAATATAATTAACGACAACCCACGTGGCGGAGCAGTCACCATACCGGTCGGACACGCAGTGGGTCCCTGGTTCGATCCCCGGCCAGACAGAAATGTGAATGATGAGTTTATATTTCTGTTTTGGGTCTGGGTGTTCGTGTATTCGTCTTTGTGTGTCCATGGCACCCACGACACAGGAGAAATCCTAGTGCAGAGCTATGAGTGTAGAAAGCGTTAAAGCGTTATTATTTAAACAACTTGAGCTCTTTTACAAACTACGAAATAAAATTGTTAGCGTGATTCAGAAAGGGGTACAGCTCCATCTAGTTGTAGCTCCGTTAACTGCTATTGTGACGCATTTTTGTTTAATCAACTTTCAAATCACAACGATTGTAAACTTTAAAACTTTAATCTCCCGTGTTAATTCCCAGAACATAAATACGTATGTCGCTTAAGACATCATAATCGCTGGAGAACCGGTCAGACGCAAATTTCGTCACATCCGGCCGTGGGCGCCTCCCACGCTGCGCCGAAGGGCGCAAACCGTAGAGAAAGTGGCATTTATCATTTATCTTTAAAGATAGATAACATGGATAATGTAAAATTATTTTCAGGTATCTGTCTAAACGTTTGATAGAGTCAACGAATCATCAGGGAGCTTTTTCAAACATGAAATAAGAAAAGAGCTTGCTGTCCACCTGATGGTAAGTGGCCAATGCCACCCACCGTCAACTTATTGTCCCACTACTGGTCACAGGACTTCTCTCAAATTAAAGAGTTTTTAGGTCATAGTCCACCGCGCTGGCCAAGTGCGATTTGGTAGACTTTACACACCTTTGACAACTTTTTTTAAGGAATCCCAGGTGTACAGGTTTCCTCACGAAGTTTTCTTTCACCACATCAAAAATCAGTGGTGCTTGGCGTTTTAAAGAAATTCGGCTTTTTAAAGAAATAAGCTGTGCGGGCCTGGGATTTGAACCACGCCACCCATGGAAATCTGTAATAAAACCCAGGTTAGATCACAGTCTTACCTAAAGTTAGCAGCAGTTACGTTGCTACCTGAGGACTAAGTTGGAACCCCCGAGGGGTTATATATATATCTCCCTTACCACACCCTCCAGACCAGAAATTATACAGAAATAGGTGTGGCGGTGGTGCTTCCCGAATCGAACCACAGAGTTCTACCACCTCGGCCTTGATAATACCCAGACCCTAGCTATAAATACAATAAAGTAGACCAATAAAACATACCAAGAATCAGTTTTGTTTATATTTAATTCCAAGTCATTTGACTCATCATTATTGATTCATCTCGCGAGACGCTACGATTTTTCCGATGATTCATTGATTTTCGATCTTGGAGCCAGAACTACATGTCACCATTATAAATTAGAATGACGATATTTCTAAATAATTATTATGTATCATTGTGGCAGGCGAGCATTCTACCACTGAACCACCGATGCGTATTAGAATTTAATTATTACTGCTTTACGGTGAAGGAAAACGTTGTGAGGAAACCTGCAGATATAAGAGTGTTCTAAAAAGAAGAGTTTTCAAAGGTGTATGAAGTCTACCAATTCGCACTTGGCCAGCACGGTGGGATATGGCCTAAAAACTCTCATTCTGAGAGAAGACCCGTGCCCAGCAGTGGGACAATAATGGGTTGACGACGATCCTTGTGTCATATAATGTGCCACAACGGTCATTTTCCTTTTTGTTTATAATATGGAAGAAGCTAACTGCCACTGTCGCCCAAGGACATCTACAAAATCCACCTCAGATAAGATCAGGGTCTTAACTTAGGTCAGCTACAGATGTATTGCTACTCAATAAGACTAATTTGGAACGTCAGAGACGTTCCAACCTAGTCCTTATTTATTTATTTACTACAATTAAAACGGTATAAAAAGAAAACCAATTACATTAATTGTAGACACTGCAGTTATACTTCACGCTCACAAAACTTAAATCATACATAGACATACAATATTTCCGACCATTCCCGCACCCGCAAACAAATCGCACCCAGGGTATGTTATATGGATCCAGAAGAGCGTTGATTGCGGTGAGAACGCGAGGAATAGGCGAGTGCGCCCTCGCGATGGTACGCGTTAATGGTGCAAATTGTTAATATTTACAGCATCGAAGGTAATTATTAGGCGCAAAGAATCGGCACAGCACATCACTTAAGCTTGGAGTAATTTACTTAGTAAAAAGTATATCTTTCACCGCACTCTTTAGACCAGAACACAGCAATAACACTACTGTTATTAAGCAGAAATAAGTGGTATGGTGGCATAGAGATGCGAAAAAATAATCGATTATTTAATAAATCGATTATTTTTTTAAGAATATACGATTTTGAATATACGATATAAATTGATTTCTCGACCATAAATAATCGATTTCAAATTAATCGACTTTTTATTTATACTTTCCATTTTTTGCGTAGCTTTTACTTACTAATAAGATTATATATTTCGTAGTTGGGCGTATTTTCGATATTTTAGCAGCAGCTCTATAATAGAATGACTTGCAACGCCATCTAGTGCCTATTATTTGTGGTGTTTTGGATAAAAAAATGTCAACTAAATGAACAAAAAGCATTTAAGGGGCTAACTTTATAAAAAAAAAAATCGATTATTTTTTTTGGAACAACATCGATGTTTTGGAAATCGATTATTTGATTAAAATATAAAATTTATTTTTGCCCAGCTAGTCACATTTCTACCGTGGCAAGGTAAAGTGCAAACTGATCATATCAAAACAACAACATAACATATTATGAATGGATGTCACATTGTTTTCAATGAATTGATACAATTTTCCTCAACGAATGTTTACAAATCTGACTCATTTTGGTCACCGGCCATGACATACAATAAGTGTTTACAGTCATTTACTTGACCGAAGTAGATTATTGTGTAATTTTACATAAATGCGAATTTAAGTGTCCGCCTGAATAAAGAATTAAACAAAAAATGTGACCGACTTATACAACACTACAGAATTAAAAAATATATATTAGAAACCGATTACTATATTACTACAAAGTAAAAGAAATGGTGTTCTTTCATCAAATTAAAGTGGGAAACGAACATGGATGGCATCTGATGGTAAGCCGTCTATTAACATTTGTAAGCTACTTCACATAGAACTGGGGATCTATTTGAAATCGATCACAGACGCATTGTTACTCCCGAGGATGGTCGCCTCATATATAAATGAGCCGGCAACCACACCCTTCCACCTCACGCAAGAACTGCTTCACGCTAGAAATAGGTGTGGCCGTGGTACCTCCCCGGTCGAACTACATTGGTTCTACCAACTGGAGAAGTTGAAATTATTTGCGAATTTAAATTAAACTGTATTACCAAATTTATTAATGACTAACCACAACTGAAGCAGGCGTTAGATAAAAACTTACCCGGTAGCAATACATCCCGGTTGACTCATCCCGTGGACTATCGACGGGAAGTACATGAATCAGTGTATCTAAATACGAATTATTCCATGTGTTAGGTAAATCCCACTAAATTGTTTAAACTAGTAATATTGCTAAAAACATCAAAACAAAAAAACCCGACCGCTGTCAATGTTTTGTTTTTGGTTCATAATGTTATGTTTAATTTAACGATTTTTATGACTTTTCGTCAAAATAGTGAAGTGTTTTTTGATTTTGATTATAGTATGTCTAGAATTGTCTATTTACTAGCTTTCATTTGATACCCATATTGTCGTAAAAGTAAAAAAGTGACCCCTTCTCCCTCCTTTTTTCCCTATTTGCAGACGCCATTTTTTTTAAATCGTATAGCCTATGTCACTTTCCACACTGGGACGATTGTAAGAATATGTCAAGTCACAATTCGTCAAGCCGTTTGAGCTGTAACGCGTCGAAGTCGTCATCTGTGTAAAAAAATTCAAACGTCAAGGGGTACGATAGACTCGATTGAAACCTTACCTAAATAATAAAACATAAAAAAATATTGA
>DWNE01001916.1:0-20313 GCA_018249875.1 Cecropterus toxeus | reverse complement strand
CTCGGGAGTAGCAACGCATCTGTGGTCGACTTCATATAGAACCCCTGTTCTATATGAGGTTGCTTACAAATGTCCATTGACGGCAGTAACATTACCTTAACTTACCAATAGGTTGCTGCTTGCTCGTTTGCTACTACATATGATTATAAAAAACACAATCAAAATCATCAAAGGTTTTTCTCGCTTTAATCTATCAAAACATATGCTTACATACACGCATATAGGTACATACATTACTCTACAGACAAGTTAAATACATAATTCACAATCTTCTTTTTTATGATTATCCCATCAATATCATTAAAGGCTTTTCTCGACGATTCAGTATAGACTGTGTAATAGCAAAACATACACTACCTGCGTGTCTGTATACAAAAATGTATGACACTACTCTACAGACGGGCTAGGAATATTTATTATTTAATATTATTTATCTTATAAATCTTTAATAATATTTATCTTTTAAATCTTTAATTCACGCTACATATTTTTACGATAATCCCATCATTTACAACCGAGGTTCAAACCCATAATCTCATTGGTTCGTTCAAATAAATTCTAATCCATTTTAAGATGTCTTACATTTATTGTAAAGTACGAGTATTGCGGCACTGTTACTACAATTGTTTCTCGCATTCCGAGAAAGGGTTAGCCAATAATATAAATTCGCGGGCGAAACGAGAAATAATATCAGCGTGATAAACATTCTGCGACGGGACATTTAACGTCATTATTTATGTCCGTATTATGTTATTTACTGAAAATATCAGCGGCGTTACCATGTGCTCGGAACTCGATTTAATCAGCGAACAATAGATCGTTTGGAGATTTTGTTTTTGTCGTTTAATTCATTCATTGCGCGTCATTTATGTTAATTAAAAGAAATTAAAATATAAATTGATATTGTGAGTTTCGTTTCTTGGATTATGTGATCTTGTGGACGTTGGAGATGAATTTTATCCGGGAGATTAGCATTATCCATCCATTAAAGCATCTGTCTTCTAACTAACACTCGTTCTAGATAAACTGATGCTTTAAAAATATGTACAGTTAAAACTGAATTTCAAGAAATGATCTTTTAAAATTTAATTTCGATTAAACTTAAATACACGTTTTTTAAATTATTTATATACTTTAAAAAACGAATAGTATTTTTTATGAAATGGAGGTACCAAATATGGTCCAACGATCACTGTGTCACTGACGCTCAAGCAAATCTGTGAGCAACTAGTGATAAAGAGGTTCCATCTAAATTAACTAAAATGGTGATATGAGACTCTAAAGGCGCTCAATCAGTAACAACAGAACCAGTAATCAGTAAACACAGAACAAGGTTAAGAAGTCAAATAGGGGAAGAAAGGCTTTTTACACTCAAAACGATTTTCTACACTCTGAGCCTCACACTAGGATTTACTTATGGCGTGGATAACATGGACACACAAAGACAAATACACACATACCCAGACCCAGAACAGAATCTAAATTCATCATTCAAATGTCTGTCTGGCCGGGGATCGAAACAGAAACCAACTGCATGTCAGAACGGTGACTGCTCCGCCACGCGGGTCGTCAAACAAGAGAACATGTGACTAATTGTATCATCGTCAACCCATTATTGCCCCACTGCTGGGCACGGGTCTTCTCAGAATGAGAGAATTTTAGGCCATAGTCCATCTCGCTGGCCAAGTGCGAATTGGTAGACTTCACACACCTTTGAAACTCTTTTATTTTTTTAGAGAACTCTTAAATGTGCAGGTTTCCCATGTTTTCCTTCATCGTAAAGCAGTGATAATTAAATTCTAATTGTATATTTCGCATGCTTAATGGAACACTGACTTATTAAAAGATAAGTTAAAATGTAGTTACGTACAGATACAGGCTTTTGTTAGCGCCATCTACCGTCTACCATTTGAATTACGTTGAAATTACGATTTGTTGGCGTCCTAACGTTAATTAACTGTGAAATTTATTCATCAACAAGTACGAAAAGGTCTCATTGCAAAATCTTCTTTTGCGATACCCAAAAATGGTCGTTTTGGAGTTAAGTCAGTATTCCAATAAGAATGCGATTTCTTCAAAAAATCATATTTAATATGAATCGTGGATACTTCTAATAACAAATGGTCCATGGTAGCGCTGAGGGCGCGGGTTATCGGCGGTTAAATGTTAATCGTGCGAGCGCGGGAAGGGCCGTGCGAATACTGGAACATTTCGTCACTGCACCGCGCTCCATTTAGACTCGGATAAACGCTATTGTTGTAAAATATTACCAGATACAATCTGATAGAGTAATAAAACCGCAGTATTAATTAAATTGTTGGTTAAGTTTTAGTGGTTTGAAATTTAGTCTTACAGGTTAGAGGAACGAATCTCAGACGAATCTTTAATTTTTGTACAGTATTCGCGTGGTAGACTTATCATGTGATTCAACGGTGAAGGGAAAGTTGAGGACACCTAATTGCCGAAAGTTCTGTAAAAAAAATCAAAGGTGTGTAATACCAATTCGCACGGTTGATCAGGGACATTTCTCTTCTTTCTGATACTAGTCAAGACATGGCGCTATCGACCTGCGTCTGATCACGCTATCGAAGGTTTTTAAATATCACGTTTATTTTAATTCAAAGAATTTAGCTTCCAAGGTATGATAAGCTAATCTCTGAGAAATCTTCCTTCGCCAAAGGAGATCTGTACCCAGCAGTGGGACGCTACGGAATCGGTGATCACGATCGTGTTCCGTAGACTTCGATAAAGACAGTATTATTGTGCTATGCTCACTACACTATGCAACTATGCTCAGGTACAATCTGATAGAGTAATAAGACAATTATGTTATTCGACAGAAGGAGAGTAATGTTTTTCAAGCTTATGTATGTAAGTTTGTTTGTATGTATATCCATTTCTTTGGCACACACTGCAGCTAGCCAATTTCTAGCCTAGCTATCACGGTTCATAAGATATAGCCTGATTAAAGACTGACGGAGAGACGGACAGATGGACAGACAGCAGTCTTAGTAATAGGGTTACGTTCTTACTCGTTGGGTACAAAACACCAAATTAAGACTTTACAAGACTATAAGGTATGTATATAATGGACCGTTAGGTGTCGGTTAGGACTTTAGGATGTTTGCTTGTAAAACAGAGTAAGGAATTACCGATAACTTTAATTTCCGAACATTATACACACACACGCTTTCTACACTCATAGCCCCACACTAGGATTTTCTCCTGTGTCGTGCGTGCCATGGACACACAAAGAATAATACACAAACACCCAGACCCAGAACAGAAATCTAAACTCATCGTTCATATTTCTGTCTGGCCGGGAATCAAGCCCGGGGCCCACAGCGCGTCAGACCGGTACGGTGACAACTCCGCCACGCGGGTAACATTATATCGTTAGTTGTTAAATAATCTCAACTTTAGCTGTATAATTATATACAATACAAGATAAAGTGGTGTTACCTATGGTGTTACACGGGTCAGGCGGGTAAATGTTATTCGTGCGGGTTCCAAAAGGTTCTTGCCTATCCTAGAACATTTCATCACAATGATCTTTAAGTTTAAAAATCAGCTTCCGTAAATTTGTGTCTATAGAACTCAAAAGGACATATAATTTTTACACAGTAAGTGATATATAAAAAAAGAGCAATGTACATTTATCAGGGTTAATATTTAGCGTAAAGTAGTTCTCGTGATACGGTGAGGAGGATGCTAGCTGATTTAGATATTTGTTACCATCTTTGTCTTCAGTAACGATTACCTGCCTGTTCCGGCTTTTGGTGGAGTACTTGTTCTTTATGTATGTATGGAGTCAAGTTAAATAAGTCTCTTTTATATTTTTCTCTTTTTTATAGATAAACGATGAAAAGCTTTTTATAGTCATAGCTCATAGGATTTTCTCCTGTATCGTGGTTGCCATGGACACACAAAGACGAATACACAAGCACCCAGACCCAGAACAGAAATCTAAATTCCTCATTCAAATATGTTTCTGATCGGGGATCGAACCCGGAACCCGGTCTGCGTGCGTATGGTGACCGCTCCGCCACGCGGGTCGTCCTTAAATTTAATGTAATGTAATACCTAAATTTAATTGGGGTAATCTTTTATCCTCTCATTCAGTCGCACTGTAAAATTTTAAAATGAAACGATTTTATTTTGTATAATTAAGCACATACATACATATATTTTAAGTATATTATTATAATGATTCACCGTGAAATTTTATATACGTCTCGTTATTGAGTCAAGTGATCGTTTTTAGACCTCCTGTAGACCATAAACAATGCGCTACAACATTTAACGCGCTATCTTAAGTACTAAAACGTTAACTAAAGCCGGACGTATCGTTTGCGATATGCCCGCTCCACAGAAATATGAGCGGCACAAAATCTAAATAAAATGATAGACACTATAAATAACTACGAGCATTATCTATAAATACAAAAATTTAATTTGTCAAATATAACTATATGGCATATAACTATATGGCATATAAAATGGCAGAGAAAACTACTAGTATTCCAAAAGTGAGCACCATTCGTATATTTTTATACATTTCGTGTGAAGTAAAAAAAATACGATATCTAAAATGTAGAAATAAAAAAAAAATTATTTCAATAATTATAATTATTTAAGTTCCATTCATTCGTAAACTTATTTGTGATGTGAAATTAAACTGAATTTGAGTTTAAGTTTAATTTTAAATGCGTGCATACATTTAATGGTAAAGTTCAGCGGCCCCATAAAACGACTTCTCCTAAGGGACCCACCAGACGATACGAGCAAAAAACCAATTTCATAAAACTATGCACCCGGCTACAGGCCCACAACAATAAATGAGCAAAGCTCCAGAACCTGATGCCCGGCCCTAATACACCATTCCAATACCCTTTATCTACACTTTATTAAAATTCATTATAGATTTCCGCTCTTATTGAGTTTAAATGAACACTGTTTCTCGTCACTAAGCAATGAAAGACGCACGCTAATCTAGAACGTGTCGCGAGAGCGCCGCAGTAGAGGATTCTGCAAGTTCGTCACTCACACAGAAGTGTGTGTGACGACGAGGAGGCTTTGACTGCACACTTGTTAAAATTAACATCGCGCGCCAGTCTGCACCGTGCCACCGCCCGCGACGCACGTGCCGGTAGGCGCCGCGACGCCGATCCTCCGATCGCGAAAAAAGTTTAACACACGAAACTTTCTTTAGACTTTCCTTTCAACCCGAACACTGTTGAAGTGGAACTGTCTTCTTTTTATCCGGCTAACGTTGAGAATGACCTTTCCTAAAACCGGAATTCGGTGCCCTCCAGAACGGGTTTAGTCTCGGGGCCCGTGGCAGGACATTCGTGAAGTGATAACTTGATTTTCAGTGCTGTGTTCAGTGTGAGTGACTGGATTCTTCGTTTCCGTATATATCGATATAAGGAGGACTGGTCCCTGCCTCTCGAGGTCGGCTGCAAAAAACAGTGCTATCAAAAGTTTCAGTAAGTAATTTGTAGTACTTAGATTTACGCTAATGTGCGTATACTCTCAAGGTCGCTCTGCAAAAACATTTCGTCAAGATCCAATTTTACGTTTGCAGTGTCCAAACTGTAAATAACGTTAAGAAATACAAATTGACATTTTCAAGTCTCATTTATGAAAGAAATTTGCAGCTTGAAATCAATATCTAGTAATTGGATTTGGTTTCAAATTTTGACGATATTGCTGCCCGCGTCCTTACCCTTGTCTCAATAGAACGTGAACCAATATTTTACAACGCTCGATTTAATTTGTTACGACTTTAAAAAATGTCGGTCAGCCGGCAAACAATAGCTTTATCTTCTTCAAGTAATCAGTACGGTCATATACATAGTTCAAAACAATAAAATCAATCCGGAGAAAATAACAACTTTGCCTAACTTATTAAGATTATAAACTTTGATAGCGACGAAAACAATTGACAGATAAATAAAAAAAGTCGTAATAGAAATTCTATACAATGCGGCAGCTTTATTATAATACAACGAACGCAAAACTAGGTTATAACGGCAGTTTTGTTAGTTTACGTAAACTTCTTAAACAGTATATGAATACTTTGCAAGTAATTGGAACACACGTAATAATGAAGGTGACCGGTCGACATCCTGCTTTGCATGTAAACGATATAATATATCTCATGTTAAAAACACTATTTGCTGTCTAAGTATTAAAACCTAAACCGTATCAATTATAATATCATGTTCATTTACATATTAAGAAGTTTGACGATCGACCTCGACCGTGTCTTGACTGAATTGACTTGCATCAATCGAAAGTGCCATGTGTACCGAGATTCTATTTCAAACCGAACAGATGTGCAAAAACCAATCTAAAAAACGACTATTGAGCGTTTTGTTGTCTTAAAAAAAGTTGCGCCGTTAAATTTATTATTTTTTACTTGAACGCCAAATTCGCTCTCGGCACTAAGCGTAAGTAATGTGGTTTTCTTCTATTTGTACGTGCAGAGAAATTATTTCTGACACTCGAAGAGCAATCTTCGTGAACTTTGCTTGATCCGGTGGACCTCGGAGTGGTAGGGAATTTTTTGTTACCTTTTTTATTTGGCCTCGATCGCTACCTCTATATTAAATATCGGATTGAGATTTCATTTCATAACTGTAGATGGCATTGTTAGATAGTAACAATGAAGAAGGCACCTATATAAATGTCACTTCCTCTTTTTTCGTGCCAGGTCAGATTAGAAAAAATATTGACACTAACGAGAGTTACATTGAGAGAAAAAAATTTGAAATCTCGTTAAATTGTGTCTTTGGAATCTTTTACAAAATTAATTTTGACTAAGTTAATTGTGTTCAAATTAAAAATAGAGCTACTGAAATTGCTGAAACCAGTGTTACAAAACATATCCTAGTAGATGCATTCGTGCGTGTCCTATCACCCTTGATTGAATTGCGAAGAAGCAAAAAGTTAGAGCATTTATAGGTATTTGTTTGCCGTGTTATTATTCGTATTTATGTTCATATCGCTGTAATTATTACACCAATGAGTTATAATTGAATATCAGAATATTTAATTAGCACGATATAAAACTTAATTTACTTTCACATTTTATTCTAAGTATTTGAATAAAACAATAATACAAAAAATTAGCTGTTAAAATCTGTTATTTATATGTGTGTGCTATTTTAACAATTTCCATACTAGCAATAAATTCATTAAAAGAAATAGTATTTCGTCGTAGAACCTTATTATGAACTACGAGTAATTTATATCTGCAAAGACCATTGCTTATTTTCTACCGGCCTGAGAACTCAGTTTATACATAAATTTATTTGGTCACGTAAGCACAACAAAGGCATTAGAGACCAAATATCAAATTCTGCATCGCACAACGACACTCCATTCACTTAAAGTGTTACATCGAGTAAGATGAATGAACTGACTAGTTTCTAAACATGCGTGAGCATGAATTTTACTAATAATCGTTCTGTTTGTATTACTGTTTTTCTTTATTCAATCTGAGAGTGTCGTGATTATGATAACACACTACACTACGAATTTATCGTAAAATTTTATATCAAATTGACAAGATTATCTTCGTGATGTAAGAAACGGACGTATCAATGCCACTTGTACTAAGATCGGCAGATAACATCATTATAACGCTTTTATTTCACAGCCGATAAGTTCTTTTAATATTCTCATTAACAGTTTCAACCACACTAACTATTGTATTAAGAAGTGTTCTTGCGATATTCCGAAAGTGGTTGGGACTAGTTTCTCACCTTGCAGAATTTAAACTACGATAATCAATAAAGACTAAGTCATTACTGTTTAATTTAGTGTTTCATAAGCTTATTTAATTCTAGCCGCTTTAATCAGGTAATAAGGGCCTAAGGTATTACGAACATTAAGCATATTACTCGAATGAATCTTACGGTGTAGGCTGGCTATTAACAGATCATCTATGATGCAATTAAATTGTCAAAAGTTATTGCATCTTAGCATAATATTATGAATCGGCTTATTTAACTTAGAGATCAAATATTATTTGGCCTTGTGCTTATTTTGCGTACCTGTGTTTGTTCGTGTACTCTTGTGAAACGTATGTCAACTTTATTACTATTTGTTACATCGTTACTAAGATCATAACTAAAACATTATGATGATACCTTGACACATTAAATAGTGTCAACCTTGGGATGTTATACAGTTTTATTTCGGTGTTAATTTTTGCTGTATATATAATTTGTAGCTTCCGGACATCCCTTCATCCACAAAAAGTCTAAGGCTAACTGCTGGGCATAGGACTACCACTAATTAGAGTTTTTGTCAACAGTCACCGAATCTGGTATTTGCGTTGGTGACAGGCGTTCACTGAAAACACTAGGTGTTTTTGTTATAAAGGAAGATTATGTTGTTTATCTCCTGGTTGAGTTTTTAATCATCTGCTATGACATCTACGACGAGACCTCATATGTATCTCATATACATAATATAGAGGAAGAAACAAAGACGATTTGATAGGTATTCTTGTGAATAACAAAAAAAATACAAGTTCTCCTATTTAGGAAAAAATGCCATTTATGTCGTCTTTATAAAGGAAATTCAAGAGTCACGGTAGTAATTGCAAACTCGTGGAAGTTGTACAGAACATATTCATGGTTGTACGGTCATTACCATAGGCTTTACACCGTATTAAGATTGTATTCATCATGTGTGGCCTTCGTTATAACGTTCGTGGTTCCACTTTGAATAGCTAGTAAATATTGACCGACCAACACATCTGTTAAGAGTCCATTGAATCTTAGTACTATTCAAATTTGAAGAATTATGTCGAGGTCTTTATTAAGCAATGCAATCATTGAGGTGATGTGATTGATGGATTCAACCGTTCTGTCAATATCAAACGCCGTTTTGTGAATTTCTACTTAATTGGTGAAAGTGTTAAGATGTTCTTTCTGTCCATTTACTATTGCCAATTTACCTTTGTGTAATTTTATATCTGTTATTTGACTTGTGATTTATATGGTTATGATATTTTTTGTCAGTTTCTGTGCTACTTTAAGTTTAATATTCGGTCATTACTTTTAAATCCGTACTGGTGGCCTAGATGTTGGCGTAATTTTGCAATTAATTGGTAGAGAGGTCAGATATTTAGTTAAATATATATTTTAAGTTTTGTGCTTTATTGATTTAATTGTGTACATTAGTTGAAATTACTTTTGTAATTTTATATTAAGTCATTATTTCTTCGTTAAGTACCTATGATGTTATCCAAGGCCTTCAACAGCCTTGCAAATGCCGTTAAAATCAATCGAAAATTGCAAACTCCACTTCATTACGTAAAACAATCACTTCGACCTTTAGGGTGTAAATCGATAAACGATTCTCACACTTATTCATCCAATTGGGATCAGGGTGAAGTGTATTTACAACCTTAATTTCTGTTTTAATTATATGCCGTAGAGCTGATAATTGTGAATGCAATACCATTGTTTCCATTGAAACCTTCTTCGAAGTGCCGGTCCAATTATATTCTGGTTTTGGGCTGTAACTTGATTAACACCTCACTGACCGCATTATCAGTGAAGTTGCAAGGGCCGGGTTAATTAAACATGTACACAAACCTTGTTGAGTCCAATTCTACTGCACCTGCGTTTTGTATCTACATTGGCATTACTATTTAGCCTACTTATTTAAAGAGATTCAAAGTTTTGTTTTGCGTACGTCATTTTAATTAATTACTTTACAGTTTTTAGGTATCTGCTTTTAAAAATGTAACTTATTATGTTTTTCATTTTCTTCGTTTCCATTTTTTATTACTTAATCGTAACATTACGATCAGAAAAGCGAATATAGAAATATTACTTCATTATCTTCATTTTCACATGGTATGGTCATGTATGTTCCTTAAAAGGAGTTCAATAAAATAGTCGTAGTTTTCTGGGGGCGAGGCAGAAGCGCGTTTTCCCATATTTGTACAAAATTATATCATGTATCAGACCTAAACGATCTTGAAGCCAAAACATCAAAGGTCTCTTCATATTTTCCCTCACTTAAGATAACCATATTCGGAAATAATGCCATTATGTAAACAATTAAGGAAGACTACATCTAAGGATTGCTCAACAGCTTAGGATGACACCCACAGATAAAGATTGGGTCATCATTGCTGAAAATATTTCTATTCATATTTTTTATATCACTTTTGCATCAACATATAATAATATAGATACTATTACTTTGTCAGGGTCTTTTGTACTTTCTCCTTCGGTTGCAAGTCTAGTTTTTTGTAAATCTCTTCGATAAAAAGTAGACCTGTATGAGATCAAATGACTCCGTTTCTACTTTAAGTCTGTATCTATATCTTATCGATCTAATATCTAAACGATATCAACGACATATTTCATTGCTGTAAATAACAATTTCTATTTAAATGTTCTTGATTATTTAATAAACACATTTATCGTGACCTTAGATCGATATATTATTTTGAACGCCAGAGTGATAACGAAATATTATTTATTGCTGCATGTTTAGGGATTAAACTATCGATCATAACAATATAGGTTTCAGTGGTAAGATTTCTAAATCGAATTGCAATTCTGCTATACCTACTCTACTAAGTAAGAGTTATTATACTTAATACAGTGTTTCACTGAAATGGTAATTGAGTCATCGATAACGAACTAAGGAGAGGAAAATTATGGTTATTATCAAAGCAATAAAAATTAAAATCGGACGTTGATAGAGACTGAAATTTAACGTAATATGCATGGGTTTTAACAGATTTACATCTGTTAATAGGAATATTTCAAAATGTTGCACATTTAATTTATTGCTCTCAAATTCTGATTATATTTTAGGTGAGTGTTTTATTCTCTATTTTTGCATTCTTGTAAAAGTGACTGTATGTTATTTGTCAAAAAATGATAGTTATAAAGACTTCATATCGCTGATCGCTAAGTTACGGCGACAAGCTTGAAGAACAATAGTATAGAAATGTATGAGGCATCGATGTCGCTGTTGTGATGTGTCGTACCTGATAAAACGTTTATTCATTAACTGCGACCATCAATGAATAAACGTTTTATTAAAGTTTCAGTAGACTTTTTAGATTGTACGCTTTAAAGTTGGACCATCATGTCTATGTAAATTGAGAATCAATTAAAACGTCACAGCATTTTAGAAAAATTGACCCATTAATATTACAGAGACATGTTTGCAAGGTCATCTACTGAATGGACTAGTACAGCACAATGCTCATTGTCTATTGCAACAATGGCACGATCTGCAGACAACGCTGATAAGTTATCGTGCGCCGGAGACTCGTTGAGTTTGTACTGTAACAGCTGTTGAACTCTACTTCTTTGTCTAGATATATATTTAGAACGGAACAAGATCATCTAGTTAATTCTGACCCCAAACCAAATTAAACAAGAAATGACACAATCTATCAATGTAATCAATGAATCTGCTTTTCAGGTTTTAATTCGACTATCTTATATTATTTATTAATAGGAGGTTTTTGTAGAATGATGATATAATATGTAATTATAAACAATGGTTTCGAACTATGCAGGTATTTTGAGTGAAGGATAATTCTATGATAAGCAAATTTTTATCCACTCTTTTCTTATTTGTTTCTGAGTAAAAAATATATTTTAGATGCATTAAAGCCAGAAAGTGCCTCGCAAAAGAAATTTCTCCAATGTCAGTAACAATTGTGGCCATTTATAAATATTTTTCGACAAAGTCGGCGATACAAACTGCTGCGTTTTATTTCATTAGAATTAGTTAAGTCATAGTCGTAACCGTTAAAAGAGAAAACAAATCTGTTTCACTTTCATTTCTGGCTTGACGCGTTTTCATTATCAAGGTCGTTGTATAAGTCAGTTGGGTTATTGTTGATATCAGCTTTACGAATGTGTTTACAGACATCTTTCTAATCAATTATACATTTTGAACAGCATTACAATGTTTAATCGTATATTTGAAATTCTATGTCGAGGAATTTATTTATTATTATATCCTTCTGTTTGAATTATTTACGTTATTTATGAAAGTCGCGTAACGTTATTTACTTTGTTTTTTGTTTCCATCGCTTTTATTATGAATAGATATTTAATATAGCACGTCGTTATTTAAATTTACCTAAGTTTATTTTCCTTATCTTTTTCTATTACTAGCATAATTTATAAATGGTCGGGTAAAGTAAACTTTAATAATTGTAAAAACACCATTGCTTGTTAGGCAACATATCTAAATATGGTTCAGTGTTAGTTAAGTAATCTGGATTTATACAGGCCTGTGATGATTAGATTACGGCGGTCTCACGGAAGGCAATAACGACGCATTGTATCGAAATATCACCATTAGTTCCGCTCGAATTTGCTTAAATAACAACAGCGACCCTACAAATCAATTCCCTTTCTCTGGCTTCATATATTACGTCGCTGCTTCCTAAAATTTCGTATTATCGTGTTAATTATTTGTCCCCAATTAATTATTGTTTTTATATTACGTGAGACATTGCTGTTTCGTTTTCTTAGCAGTATCATCATCATCACAGATCATATTATGATGTTCTTCATAACTATCATGGCGTTAGGAACGGCTCATTTCAGTCATTAAATGATTAGTACTTTGATCTCAGGTTTCACAATTTCTTTTCTTGTTTTATCTTGCATTAAACGCACATATTTAAATTATAATAATGGCTGTAACCATCAGGTTTTACGGAAAATAAAAATAATGTTTATCGAAGATTATTTACGCTTACGAGTAAGGATAGTTTGGAACCGGGGGTAAGCAATGATCAAGCTATCGTGTGATTATGTCCTGCAGCTGTTATTACCGGGCAGAGCTGTGTATATTCATAATTGAATGTTGGTGGTGGAATGACGGTAATGTCATGTACCAACATGCTACTTGTGTCCTTGATTGTACGTCTGTAATGCGTGTAATATGGTTCCACGTTAGGCTGGAATGGATTATATGGAATTTTACTATTATCTGCACTTCCTTTTTCACTTCATAAATTTGATTTCCAAATGATGTGTAAGGTTTTTTAATGTTATAATAATGAAACTTTAGTCAAGTCTTTTCACTTTTAAAATGAGGGAAAATATATGTATAACATTGTCAAAATAAATGAATACCACAGTTTGAACTTACTAAAAATATGAGCGTGTGTTTTTTAATTTAAGAGTTTGTTCCGTGGTGTTAATTGTACTCATTTGGATCAATGCTTACGTAAATGTACTTATAATGGTAATATATCTTACAAAGTTTATACACTCTCCTACTTACAAAGCAATAGCTCGGATTTATCTATTTAAGGAGAGAGATTTTACTTTCATGTTTCTAGGTTATAAAGCCCAGATTAATATTCTTAATCGCTCCCACTTAAAACGACGTATTATTAAGTCTCCACAAATCGTTCTAAATTCAGTAGTTTTAATTATTTTTCGTTTTAACATTTTGATATTACAGTTAGATTAAAAATTAATCATACCTTTTTGCTACAGTGTTGAAATCATTTACCTAACCATCTGTAATGAGCAAAACATTTATTAAAAATGTTCTAAGCATTTAGTTTGATAATGTAGATAAACGTTTCGGTTTAGGAGAGATCGATGATAATTTTTTGCTTCCATTAAATATTTAACTACTTTTAAGTAGCAATGAAGGAAGTGAAATCTACGAACGAGATGCAAACTATTTGATAGAGGTAACGAACCCCATCGTTCATCGACAGACGTAAGGATCAATACGATTAGGTACGCTTTTAGTCCCCTCGCAATAGAGTTGTGCCAAGATTGACAACTCCTGGCATACGTCACTCATGCGTAAATTGACAGGACAAAAGACAAGGTAGACTTTGAGATCAAGGATTTTGTATCGCTAATGCATTACTCCGGTTACGCACAGTCATGTAGCTAGTTTATATCTACCATATAATGTTTTGTTTTGATTAGTCTGTTGAACTATGTAGATGTGTTTAGTATAAGAAAGACAGATTTCGAAAATAAATAGGGATATTGTAACATGTTAAGAAAAAAGATACAATAAGATCTTCAAATATTCAGTCAGTTCAGTCTACACCAGGATATGAAATTTATCAAATGATTTCACATTTCTTGCGAATGCTATTATCAAAGCAATATATTATACGTTTCCCATTCATTTAATATTTTTCCGAATTTCTCTAACCTTGACGAACTTAGATGAACTTAATTTAATTCTAACAAATTGATCAGGTTTAGAAATGATTGGCGTTACATAAGATCGATCTAAAATACTACTGTAAAAACTCAGAGGAGACTGTGTCAAAACAGCCGGAAATCATTATACATTGTTTAAAGACTTGGTATATTTGAAATAATGAAATCAAGTAATATTGCCTATAAGCTTGAATTTTAGTAACCACGGAACAATTGAAATAAGACACAGTATTCTTCGTACTGATTTCAGATTCGAATCCTGTTATTGAACGTTATTTGTGCAATCACTATCGTTTAGAACATTTGCATTTGTGGAAACGATGCAGGAGTTTCTAGACCCAAATCAATTAACGTCTCTGTTTTGAAAGCGGTGTGCTAGAATAATATAACCAAATTTATGTTCGGGAGGAGCTTTACTTAGGATTTTCGTTGAGATTTACTTGAAAATGCAGGTGAGGACCTGTATTTCCTATTTCTTCAAGTAATAATAAAATGTTCTCGGAAGGTGCTAGAACGCTTTGTGATTCAACTGCATTTTACTTAACAGCAGTAAGCAATGTGCAAAGAGTTGCGACTTATTCCTTAAGGGCAGCAATGGTTCTCATTATAGGTCATGATGATGGGACTTTAATCTTATCTGAAGGTAATTAGGTAAAGTTGTTCATCGCCATTTATTGCCAGATGGATTGCGTTCTTATCTGCTACTTCCATAATATATCTGTACTAATATATAAAAACGAGATGGTGTGTGCCTGTGTTTGTGTGTACTTAATCATTCACAGGTCGATTTACATAAATTTACATAATTTTTTCATGGATATAGCTTTTATACCTGATCTACTTATAGGCTACTTTAAATTTCGATATTTTGCAGTATTTACAGATTGCGACTATTTTTAATGTCCTAAACCGAAGCACAGGTAGGTACTTCGCCTAATACCTATAAATTGTGTTTCCACAATGATCCCCTGGACAATAAGTTACCTGTCACCGTTTGCTGACGATGATTGCAACCGATTCAATTACAGAAAGTTACCTAAAACATGGTGTAACGCCTAAATGTATGTGTAATCTAATATCTCAGCGGTACAAAGCGAGCAGTATAATATCCGGTCGCTTTTCTCGCGTTAGCCATGACACTTTCATTTATTTGAGCGATGACTGTACTCTACGGTCAATTGGTAGCGAAAAAAATTAAAAGTTACTTCACTTTTTATATCTAGGTGCCGTAGTTTTAAAATTATTATTTGTATCAAATATTAATTTAACACATTATTTATGATTTTAGACTAATATTAACGCGGAATTGATACATTTTACAATATATAGCGCCTCTAAAATATAAAATATTTTAAAGAGGACAATTTATATTAGCAGCATTTTCAGTGAGAATCCTCGGTGAATGTTGCAGATACCAGATAGCCTTATACATATTAAAGTAGATATATACATATATAATTACATTAACATTCAAATAATTATTTTTATAAATAAACGGCTCTAACCGCACGTTAAGGTATGTTGGGGTAACATCGGAGCTGGGGTAAAGCCGGTTTAAATTGTGGACTAAATTGACCACCTTTATAAAATTGGCGACTTCATATACCATGCCATGAAAATTAGGTACGTACTTGATACAACGATTTTTACAAAGATTCGGCTACAATTGCAGTCGACCGATTTTACTCCGACTCCGATATTACCCCAACTCACCTTACCGTATTGCATCGATTACATGTAACTGATTAATCTTCTTATCATACTAACATTAGAAATTTGAAAGTTTGTTACGACGTATGAGTATTTTTTACTCTTCCACGCAAAAACTACTGTTCAGAGGTTG
Organism: Cecropterus toxeus; assembly: GCA_018249875.1. Classification (NCBI taxonomy): domain Eukaryota; kingdom Metazoa; phylum Arthropoda; class Insecta; order Lepidoptera; family Hesperiidae; genus Cecropterus; species Cecropterus toxeus. Next base: position 4,254 of record DWNE01001916.1, on the reverse strand, counting down.
AAGTTTGGCGCACAAATACTTTCTGACCTGGTTTAACACATTTACATACTTATTAACGTGGTAAACGCGAGCAAAGCGGGCAGACCCGCAGGAATAATCTAGTTAGACAATAAGCCATAGATGGTAATTTGGAACCGTTTACACAAGTTCAAAACCAAGTGTAATACGAAGCGTTTTATATCACCACCTGTGCCTCATATCTAATGATATATTATGTTAAAAATAAACAATTTATGATTAATTAATAATTTTTGACTAATGTTATCGCGGAATTTAACCGACTTCCAAAAAGGAGGTAGTTCTCAATTCGTCTGTATTTTTTATGTTTGATACATCGAAAGTTGAGGATAGATTGGATCGATTCTGACTCTATTTTTACATTGAGGTCGGTTTCTATTTTTTGTTAAAAAGTTTTTAATATGTTACGGGTACTAACGATATGCGTTTTTTGTATAATCGGCAAAAAGAAATTCAAAAACGGCATTGTGAGTACCCGTAACATATTTAAAATGTATGTATAGTTATAATTGATGGAGTAGGGTGATTCATTGTGATTTTTTGGTAATAAATAGCAGTAAAAACAGAATGGTCGTTATAAAAATACTAACATACACTAAATTTGACTTACGCTAAATTGAAGCACAACTATAATTATACAATTAATTTAACTTAGCAGTAATTACCGTAGCTGTGAATCGTTAAATTGTTTGCTGACGATTACCACATTTTATGTATATTTTAATGCATAGTTTAATTCATTCATTTTATAGGTCTTCATAATCAGAGTTTAATGTTCTGTGTAAGTTTCGTCTTCAGATTACTTTACGTAATAGTTATATGAATAATTGTCACAAAATGGGTATACTATAAAGAAACACCACATACGTAGGTCGCGGGTTTTTTAGGCACTCGAATTGTTATTTTAAAAATGATTTTCAAGTTTGACCTTTACAAAAACGTACAATGAAGATTTATTACGTCTTTTAAATTAGAAAGTTGATACTTTTAAGGGTTATTAGGATACCACATTTGAATTTCGTCCGTAATTACGTTCACGGTATTCTGATTTGAAAAGCACAGTAATTGAAAAGAACTCTTAAAAGATGAGTTCTAAATTTATCCCGCATAAGTTTAGCAACCGTGTATTGTTCTTTAATAGGACTTGTCTTTCGGTGAATGTCGTAAGAGGCGTTTAAGGGATAAAATCCGGGATGGGCAGCGGCGTCTTCCTGTGTACCATTAACACATTTGAAGGTAGATCCAGTGTAGTTCCACCGTGGAAGTAGCCGCCGCTACACATATTTCTAGCGTGAAACTGTTCTTGCGTTTCGCTGGAAGGGTGTGGTTGCCGGCTCACTTATATATGAGGCGACCATCTCAGTGCTCAGGAGTACCAACTCTACGTTCTAATAGAACCGCTGTTCTATATGAAGTTACTTACAAATGTCCATGGGCGGCAGTAACCACTTACCATCAGGTGGACTGCGTTTGCTATTTACATATGATAAAAAAACACCAACTGCTGTAACCAATACGCATGGCAGATGCGATGACATTGGCAATGACCTATTTCGAGCCGCCTGATGCATGGTAGCTCTGCAACGTGTATGTGAGCGTGAGGTAGGCCAGGAGTTATTTTATTTCAGTTATAGATAACTATTGGCGGCCGTGACCATTCCATATCAGTTAAGTTGGCAGCTAGATCCCTGTTTCTATTGTTTTCAAAAGAGTCACATTGTCATCTTAACCCTTCGTTACTCGCGCTGTGAGTGCAGCGCCGCCCTAATACTCAACTACTCAAATTATGGCTATTGGGTGAGCGTGAGTGGGAGACTAAATTCCACGCGAGTAACCAAGGGTTAAGTAGCCAAGTATTTAACATAAGCGCGTAGAATGACGCTGGTATATGCCTACTACGCCTATTTACCAAGAACCTAATTTGCCCTACAAATTAATTCATTAATTTCAGTTAGTTTTAAATGTTAATATTTTTGAGAGGGGAATATTTATATTCTGACTGTCAATACAATGTCCCAGCTCGTAAGGCCTCGGACTACTTCAGAATAATTGATTTGTATCTATTGCATTGAACAAAATCCTTTTCACTTTCAAACTAATTTGTTTAGAGATATGGAACAGTTCCCACGGAACCCTAACGAGGCGATGTTAATGGAAATATTAACTGAATTCGTTACATAACGTGTTTTCTGTAATCAAATAGAACATATCCCTCTTGTTTCTAATATAACACTAAAACAGTTGTTATCAAGTAATTGATTTTGTGATATAACGACTATAACGATATTTTTTGCGCACCGGACATATGTAGAGCAAACGATTCTGTTCCTTATTTCTAATATAATAAAGGTTAAAGCCGTCTACATTTCTCTGGTATTTATTGTTAGGTAACAGCTGATCTTTTTTGCAACAAATCACAACGCTTTTCGAATTATGGTTACATCTGTAATATTACTCATTTTGCTTTATATTGATGTGTTTTCTACGTGACTGCGCACAAGGGTAGATTAATTTACACCAAGTTTAAATATTTGCGTAAATATTGTCCCTTGCACCGTTGGTTTTGCGTGCTAATAGGTGGCCTATGTAAAGAGGGTAGGTGTACTATATCTATACTATCTATACTAATATTATAAAGCAGTAGAGTTTGTTTGGTTGAACGTGCTAATCTTAGTAACTACTGGTTCGAACTGAAAAAATATGTTGTGTTGAATAGTAAATTTACTGTGGAAGGCTTTAGGTTATATAAAATCACCCTATGTTTGTTTTTGAACTACGCTAACTGTGCTTGCCTACCTCTGACCTCTGAGTAAATTAAGAATTGTGACACAAATTTAGTACTCTCAATGAGCAATTCGTTTGTAAATGATTATTTTCAAGAGGATAGTATTTATTGACGACTACGCAACTACTACATGTTTCTTACGCTAAGTGTATACAATAATAGTAAAGAAAACAAGCTTTTTCCCAAGTGCAAATATTGGAAGTTGAAATATGTCACATCTGACGATTGAAGTGTGATCAATCGCTTCTACAAATACAAGTAATTGATTCTCTATGACACTTTTGTAACTGTTCCCATGTTTATTTCATTTCGAACGAGCTGGCGGCATAGGACTTGTTCTACTGTGATTTTGCAACGAGTTCTTGTCGTTCAAGAGAACATTTTTTTGTCGTAGTTGCCCGTTACTTCGAATATTAGAGTTTACCGGAAATATCATGCCGGTTTTATATTATTAGTTTTTTTATTATTATCAAATTAAGGTAAATGAAATATATTAACAACCAAACTAATATTAGCTAATAAATATTATTTACGATTAATTGACTAACTATAACACTACACTTATTTCAGTCAATGCAAAGGTAAAAATCTATAACATATTTTTTTTTTACAAAACCATCTTTCATAGCTCATCTCTTCTGTTCGTTTGACGAACTAGCTATTGAGCAAGATCTTAACCAAGTTCGTTTGCGATTCTTACGAATGTCGCGATCCGTGGGTACTTGTTTCTCAATGACTCAAATAACACACGCATAAGTGACATTATTATGTAAATTAAAATTTGTACAGTTTGTATTTTGAGAAATCAGGCATGCAACCGATACAAGGACGCAGGCGTATCGGTTAGTACAAAGAGAGAATGTTGATACGGTACATTATATTCGATTTGCATATATTATGCGTTTATGTATTTTACGCGAATATAAGTTCTAGATGAAAACGCTTTTTTTAATTTAGTAGTGCAGCAGAATCAGACGAGCATGCAGACCACCTGATGGTAAGTCACTGCCGCCCATGGACATGTGTAAGCGCCCTCACATTGAACAGAAACGCTATATGAAGTTGAAGAATGAAGCCTCAGTTACGAAGTGAGAACTCCTCGGTCAAACCATTCATATTCTACCTTTCTACCTTTTATATCTTGCTTATTTTACACCTGGATATTATACACATTGTCAAGGAATGTGTTTGCCAGGTGGTAGAACTAATGTAGTTCGACCGGGGAAGTACCATCGCCACACCTATTTCTAGGGTGTGGTTGCCGGCTCACTGATATATATGAGGCAACCATCTCAGTCCTCGGGAGTAACAACGCATCTGTGATAGACTTCATATAGAACCCCTGTACTATATGAAGTTGCTTACAAATGTCCATGGGCGACAGTGACCACTTACCATCAGGCTTGCTTGCTCGTTTGCTACTTCATATTTATTAAAAAAAAATGTATTAT
>DWNE01001915.1:0-20327 GCA_018249875.1 Cecropterus toxeus | reverse complement strand
CCATTGAGTAGTACATTGGTTTCAACCTGCCTCACGTTAGGCAATGAGAACTTAATACATTTAGTTTTCTTTTCATTAAGAAGAAGGTTATTTATGCTAAACCAATGTATGACCTTCGAGAGAGCATTGTTCACTTCGTCAAAATTGGTCAGTTGTCTTTTAATCTTAAATAATAATGAAGTATCATCTGCAAACAATACAATCTCGTGATTATCTCTTATATAGTAGGGCAGATCATTGACGTAAATTAAAAACAGGAAACCCTACTATGGATTATATGAGTGTAAAAAGCGTTTATGTGTATGTTAAAGTATATCTTCGTTACCACACCCTTCAGATCAGAACACAAAAGTATACTGCTGGTATAAGGCAGAAATAGGTGTGCCGGTGATGCATCCAGATTTCCAGTTCCATCCCCTTTAAAATGCATCTTTTTTAACAGATTGTAGTAGCAAACGAGCACGCAGCCCACCTGATGGTAAGTGGTCACTGCCGCCCATGTAAGCAACTGCATACAGAACAGGTGTTCTATCTGAAGTCGATTACAGTTGCGTTGCTACTCCCGTGGACTAGGATATTCACCTCAAATAAGTGAACCGGCAACCACACCTTTTCTCTGAAACGCAAGAACTACTTATAAGTACGACGGTGGTACCCTCCCGGTCGAACTACACTGGCTCTACCACCTGGCATCTTTTTCTGTCTAATAACATCAACATTAAGTGCTGATGTGCTTCGGTCTGAAGGACGTGATTCGGGAAATATACTAAGTGCTCCAACTTAGTCCTCTAGTATAGCATCTCAAATGTGGTCAACCTTTATTAAAATTGATCTTATCTGGGATTACTTACTATTCCATGGCTGGGAGTGACCACTTACCATCAACTGAACTGCATGCTCGTTTGCTCTTACAAAGTTATAAAAAAATATATATTTATAAATAGATTTTTTCTTCTAAAGTATAATTTTACTCAATCTTAAAAGTTAAAAAAAACGCAATTAAAAGATTTTCCCCAAAATTATAATTTGACTCCTTTTCGCGTATAATAAGAGAATTGGTATTTTAAATATTAGGCAGATTACAAGAGATTAAATAATTTGAGCAAAAAGAACAAGAAAGGTAATTTAAAAATGGTCCATTCTTCCTCCCTTTTATGGATAGTACAAAAACGTGTAAAGCAATGAATTAGTTACGCAGATTTATGGTAAAAACAAAAACAATAATTAAATATTCATTACGGCGAATTATCGCGCTTCCTTTGTTTCCTCGGAAAAAGTCTTGGAGACTTGTTAATTTCGTTATTAAGCAGGGTACTCAGGATAATGTAAGTATTTTATCAATATTATAATTATTTCGTATTATTTAAATTATAGAATGGAAAATCTACTAGTGTATTCTATGTATCTGTAGGAAAAACAAATAGAAAAATCTACCAAAACTAGGTTTGTCCCCGCTTGCAGAAACGTATATGAAAAACGTATATATGTTTTATTAATATTAAATTATTTAGTACTCGTTTTTTCATTGTCAAAGAATTTTACGTTGTACTTATCAGATCAGCTACGGCTATTAGCCAGAAATAAGTGTGGCGGTGATGTTTCAGGACACGAAACACAAACACATACAACAATACATACAACAGCGACATTTTTTTTGGTTTTTATTTCGACGATTATTTAAATGTTGAAATAAATCAGTAAAGCATAATAAAGCTTTCTACACTCATAGCCCAACACTAGGATTGTCTCCTGTGTCGTGGGTGCCATGGACACACAAAAACGAATATACAAACACCCAGACCCAGAACAGAAATCTAAACTCATCATTCATATTTCTATCTGGCCGGAATTGAACTTGGGACCCACTGCGCGTCAGCCCGGTATGGTAACCGCTCGGCCACGCGGGTCGTCAAACAAAAGTGTCCTTACAGAATTTTAGTAAGGAGTAAATATTTAGGTACAATTTAATTATATACATACATACATATATTATTATTACAATTAATATATACAATTATTTATTAAACCAGTATTACGGATTAACCGCTTGATAGACATACGATTCATACATGTAACAGGCGACCTGTAGCGTCAGAGCTAAATAGATACTCTAATCCTTAAGCTGAATTCAAACGGGCGATAAGAACTAAATTTCATTTTATAACATTTTATCATTCAGATGTCTGTCTGGCCGGGGATCGAACCCACTGCGCGTAAGACTGGCATGGTGTCCGCTCCGCCACGCGAGTCGTCAAAGGGTCGATTCGCGTCGTTCATTGATTATAAGTGGTTTATCTGGAATACCATGATCTTGCTTTTACCCCTTTATACCCTGTAATATATCGCAAGTGAATATCATCAACTCATTATTATCCCAGTGCTGGGCACGGATCTTCTCTCAGATTAAGAGAGTTTGAGACACTAGTCCACCGCGCTGGCCTTCACATACCTTGAGCTTTAATGAACACGTTAGCGTTAATGAACACAGAACAAATTTATTGGAAGGGTGAGGATGGAAACTGGCGAAAATACGAGAGAACCATCTTAATCCTCAGAAATACCTATTTGTCTATAGTTTTAGATTTGATAATACCTCTGTTCTATATGGAGCTGGTTACTTATTTCAATCGACAGCAGTGACCACTTAAAATTAGGTTGATTTTATACTCCTCTAACCACCCATTGAACAGCGGGAATGGTAAATATCTTTTACATTTGTACATTGTATTACAACGTTTTTATTTACAATATATTATTATAAATGTTAAGGATGCGGGAGGTATTCGGTCTCCTAGAGAAAAGCCCGGGTAAAGAGGGTACCCCTCGAGGCTCGAACATCCCTGTCCAACTGCCCTTATGTCGACTTAGCCGTAACGTACGAGAGAATGGAGCGTAAAACGTCCCCGTTATTATTATATTAGTTTACTACATCTATTTTATAATTAATTATATATATCGGCGCACCAGAGATATTTCACCTACTATAAAAACTAAAATTACTATTTATTTCAAATGTCGGCAATAATCATAAGTTTATTAGCTTATGATTTTTTACCTTAAAACTTATTAGTTCACATTAATGTAAACACTTGTATATGCGACGGTCCTTATAAATACGGCCTTATTGATGACGCATGGTCAATCTTACTTGAGCTGATAGTACAGACCTCTCTGTGACATTGTTACGCTGCCCAAATAATAAATGAAGATCGACAAATACTTGTGTAGTTTCATTCAAGGAAGAAACCTCAGTAACCCCTCTCAACAAAATCCACAATATTGACGTCGTTAACGTCACGCCTTCTAAATATGCAACTAATAATCTCATCCGTCACATATAAATAATAATAAAATCCAACTCAATACAGCTTAATACCGTGGAAAATTAGTCGTTACGTTGTTCCAATTGCAGATGAACCGCGAAGACTTCTACGACCTTTGAGCTGACGCTACTCTAACCTCAGCCTTAGACCTCATAACCCTTAGCGCACGTTCCTCGAATATTAACGCTGTTATTAATGATTCTTGAGTATTTCTCTCCAAAATGTCTTAGCACAGCTTACTATTAGACATTTTATTTCGACCTATTTTATGAATAATATGTACATGAGTGTACTCATTTATTTTACTACACGTAAGTAAAATTTGGGAGACTAAAAATATAAATATTTTCTTAGTTTACTTAGATTTTGTTATTGAACGTAAATCGTATTAACTGAGAAGCTAAACTGACTTAATTGTTAAGTAAAAAAATCTACGTTATATGCAAACTTTTGTTTAACTTGCTAGTACGTATTAGAGGATCAAGTTTTGGAAGTTAATTTTAAACCTGTTAACCTGAACAGATGTTCTTAAAATTTTGCATACTCTTTTGGTATAGATGTCTTATGGGAAAATGTCCATATGGGAAGGATTTGTTGGCGGACCAATTATTTTAATGCGTGCTTTTTAACGTTGATATAGTTATCAAATAAAAGAGTAATATGTGAAAATAAATTAACATGAACTATAAATTATTTTTTTAAGTATTTTTAAATATAATAAATTTATATTATTGCGTTTATGTAATGTGAAAAACGCGATTAAAACACGCTAGAGTGTCGTGTTCTTGCCAACTCTTAAGCGACATACTCGTGAATATGACGTACATATTTGTTTAGCGAATTAAATAGGTATTTTATTTACTGTACTAAGACTACGACTCACTGTTAATGCGGCTACATCTGCTGTAGAGGCGGCTACATTTGCTGTAGAGGCGGCTACTTTTATTTGTAGACGCGGCTACGTATCGCTGTACACGTAGCTACATCTCGCTGTAGACGCAGCTACGTCTCACTGGCTCAATGTTATAGAAATCATAGAAATAGCTTCGTTTTACTATAGAAGCATCTTTAATATTAACATCTTACTAATCACGTCTTATTTTTGTTGCGCCATGTCACGCATGGCTGCGGTGAAAGATAACTTGAACATTGAAGAAAAAAAAGAGTAAACATATTTTGTTTACTAAACTACTCGTAATTATAAATATGATACTAGATTTTGAAACATTGCTTACGATGATTATCAGAATAACAAATTTCAGTAAAAAATCCTAAAAATACACTTTGGTACGGTTTAAGCTAACATTATTTCCACTGAACATATCGCTAAATATTCGTGTGCAGAACCATTGAACCCAAACTCAATTAACAAAATTATATCCCTGAAAGCCCTTCAAGTGACGGATTCAGTTCCTTCTATATTTAAGTTTTATAAGGAACAAATCCTTAAATCGTAACGCCACAAAGCTAGATAAGATGGAGTGACAAATGGCGGTCGGCTGTCGCTCACGTTAGCGACGTGAATCGCAATACAATTTCCCGGGGTAGTTCAGCTGTTTTTTCTTCAATCTATCTTAAGCGTATAATTTTGTTTGTGTAATGATCGATATTCTTGTCATGTGTTTATAGAAGCAATATTAGTAATGACAGTATGTTTAATACTTTAATGATAACCAAGTACTTTGTTATACTTAATAAATAATTTAAGTGACGTGGTTATATTAGTATTTGTATTTATGTATGCTGCACCCAAAAAACAGGGAAAAATCAATTTGTGGGCCTGCTTAGTAGCATAAGAGTAGAATGCGTTATTTATTTATTTATTTATGTGTTAAGAAAAAGACTTTACGGAGGGATTGAGGGCCAATGTACTACACTTGATCACAACTCATCCCCGGCCCAGAAAAGGTACGATTTTAATAGTACCCAGAGTTGAATACCAATTTTAATGGATGACAGTAATCGCTACTTTCCATTAACATCAGTAAATTACTATATACCTGTAACGACAGAGTACTACCACCTCTAACGCAATTACGTACTAATTGAAATAATTCATTGTATAAAACTGTGCCATAAATTATTTTAAGAAAAAGCGGTAACTCTTACCACAGATATAATTCTTATTTAAATGTTAATAAAACACATCCAGAGTCATTATGACTAAGTCTTAATACAACCGGGATAAAGAGAAAAGACTGTAGCCTATTTCTACCACAAAATAGCAATACTCTTCGTCGTACCATTGTGTTTCAGCCTGAAAGGAATAGAGACAATGTCCTTAATCCTCGGGGATAGCAAAGCAATTATGAGAGACCTCAGGTGAGGTTCATTATAGATCTCATACACTGTGAGAATACATTAGCAGATGAACGAATTATTTTTGGTATTTTAAGAAGAAACTATAAAAGAATTTGTGATAAGTTTGTAGCTTCTAAATTTTACTTTAATATTTTTTTTATATAGGAAAAAATGAAAAAAAGACAAACCGACTGTTTTTTGCCAGATCTTCTCAGTTGAAATTGTGCTCTAATCCAGTATTAGTGTTCGAAAAAAAAGTTATCTAAATAAATTGACTATTGTAAGTGTCCCCGTAGGTCCATATAAAATAAGGAATTTTTATGCCATTTCATATTGCAGACTGTCTTAACATAGACATAAACTTTTCCTCAAAATCAGATTTAACTTACAAAGAGGCCTTAACTTCATAATAAGAGGCGAAATTAAATTTATTCCAGCCTTTTCTCATCTTATTCGGCAAAAACAATGTCTTCACACTAGACGCAAATCCCCGATATGACGAATATAGATGATAATCCGCGATCATTATTACGTTTTGCGCGCGAGGAAAGAATTTCTTTATGCTGATTACATCGTAAAGGATCCGCCGTGCCTTTATCGAAAATTTAAATTTTAATAATCGTGACGAACTCTTCGGGACTTGAAGAAATTCAGGGAAAAGTATTCGAGTACGTACCTACTTCGAGTCTAGTTCGCAGGGATCGTGGGCTGCCTCAAATTAACTTTGTCTGAGTCTTACGTTAGATATTTTTTGCCTTTAACAAAATTTTCTGGGCACGAAAAGAAAAGAAAATAATACTTGGCTTTCATAATTTAAAAATTTTGCTCGGAATCGAATGCATTTATATTTCTGATTTATTTCATTTTATGTTTATATGTGTACTAACTTGTTTTATCAATTTCTAATTAAAGCAAATAATTATTACTTTTTAACGTTTTTTAATGATCAATGATTTCTGTAAAAATCCAACTCTTTCATGGCATCCTTTCAGTTGATAAAGTAAAATCGTAAACATTAAGTAAAACAAATCCAATCGCAACCATTTCATTAGAAATAATTTAAGAATTACAAAAATATTTCAAACCAGAAACGTAAAATCTTTTCTCACCGTAACATTCTTTAACAACCTTCCACATGTTCCGAGATGCTCGCACTTACTTAAGCACTTTAAATAATTAATAAACTCACGTTGCATTTAATTACCGGCAAAGAGTGCACTTCCGGTAAATAAATGTTTTAAGAAACTATTTTCCTCCTTATTTTCTACAGTACAAAATGTATGGTAACAGGCACTCTGGAAACGAGCAGCAACTCATAAATAAACATTAATTTTAAATGAGAAGTATTTGTGTTATTCCTTAAGTATTTATTCTTTTCACAATACTTAAAGAATAAATAATTAATTACTAAAAAGGTAAAAAGTCGTGTGTCGTGTCATGTCGGCACTACTACACCAAACACAACGAATAGCGCCACTGCTTTTATTCCCATGGATTTTAAAGGTAGAACGAGAATAGTTAGTTGGAAGGTATCACCGCCACACCTATTTCTAGCGTGAAGCAGTTCCCGCGATTTGGAGGAACTGTGTGCTTGCCGGCTCACTTTCAAATGAGGCCATCTTAATCCCAGGGAGTATTAATAATTATTTCATTGCTATGAGAAATTAATAAACGTAATAATTATTTCATTGCTATGGGAAATTAATAAACGTAATAATTATTTCATTGCTATGAGAAATTAATAAATGTTATATTTATTTCATTGCTATGAAATAATTATTACATTTATTAATTTAGGCCTACGGACACACTTGAACAGACTGTCAGTTGTTTCTCGGTACGGAACATCACCTGTGCGGACTAAAGTTTTTAGAACCCTTTGTTGTTCGACTCCGACAACCAGTGCCACGCCTGTTTCTTTCAAATAGCTGTAGTGTTGAGTGCTGCGGTATGACGGGAAGAGCTTTGAAAGCAGTAGCCACTTACCGTTAGGTCAAATTCAAGTTCATTACCTACTTTAATAATAGCTATATAATAAAAACCCAGCAAAAAACGCATCTGTTTTGTCGTCTTTTATATTCATTATTTAATTCATCTATGTATTTAGAAATTTGTGCTTATTTGTTGTTTTACTTATTTTGAAATACAATGTTTATTTATCATCAAAAAATTCCTACAGTAATTTCAGAAAGTTTGCCGTTTAAAACACAAACATCTCCTTGATGCAGTTTGTGACTGGTAATTCTCGGACCGTTTTATCGCGAGAGCATACCCAAACACACGTATCGCATACAATCGTACCGACGGGATACCGTTTGCCTAACATTTGACGACCCGCCGGAATTAATTTCCGATACGAGCGATAATGAACCGGTTCCGGATCATTTGCATCGATGTTTCCACGCCGACGAAATACAGGCGCTGTGCAAATTTGCTAAATGTCCGTTTGGTGTGCAACAGCGAAATGCAAATTGGATTGGTGCTTGTTTTTTAACAGTTACGGCTTGTAAAATTTAATTGGAGGTAATATTACACTGAACAAATGTAACTTTGCTCCATTGTTACGTAACTATAGTATTTACATTATCAATTAACAATTAATATCTATTGTAACAAGTGATGTTAATTTTTTAGCAATGTTTGTATGTTATATATGAGACGACCATCTTAATCCTCGGGAGTAGCAACGCATCAGTTATCGACTTCAGATAGAACCTGTTCTATATGAAGTTGCTTACAGGTGTCTATGGGTGGCAGTAACCACTTACCATCATGTGAGCTGCATGCTCGTTTATTACTTCATTCTTATATAAAAAAGCAAGAATTTTGGAAGTAGTCACTGTCACTCATACACATCTGTTATTTATCAAAAGGATTTAATTTCTTTATGTCGGGCACAGGTGCGTGCTATCTTTGAGGAATAAATTCGTATGCCTGATGCAAGTATCTTCCGTAGCCACATCCTTCAAATCATAAAACACCATTTTTTTTCGAGGGGGAAACCTTCAAAAGGTACCCGACGCCGTGGAACGACGCTGGGTTATGTGGGATTTTTACCGCATCTAACCCCCCCGGTGGCCGTCCTCAGCGCTGTGTGGAGGACTCCGGGATCTCCAACGGAACGCAACCGGAGTCCTCCAAGCGCGATGCCTTTTTTTTTGGCTCTTTCCCGGTGAGCATCAGCGCCCAACGTGCTTGCAGGTATTTACGACGGTATGCGATCGCACACACATGCCGCCGTCCTTCCCAGGGTCACTTGACTGGACAGTTGGAGCTCCCACTGTTACCGCTCGCAACCCCGGAAGATCCCTTTTAGTCGCCTCTTACGATGGGCAGGGGATACCGTAGTCCAATTCTGGTCCCGGTACTACAGGGATAGTCACAGGATGCCTGGCAGATGCGAAATGTCGTGTTCATACAAGTACTATGGATAAGATTGCGATAGATATATAAATATATAGCATAATGAAAATAACGTCACTTACGAACAGTATCCCGCACTAAGTCTAACTACACCGCAGCCGGCTTAGTTTTGTTTGATACTTAATAGTTCCGACAATGTTTAACAGATGGCGCAAACATAATTAAATGCAAGCATCACCACGCCAACAAATAGATTTATCTGCGTCTAAAGATGTTTCTATAGATTGATGATGAAATGTTTCTTCCACAGATACAACTCCAAGCTGACGACACTAGCGCTGCCATCGGTGATATTCGAACCGAAGTTCCGAGGCGCCGTCAGAAACTTGGTGTACTCTGACTTACCTGGACAAGCACCACGGAGGCAGGAGTTACGACACTCCAGGGATTTAAAGGTAAGTCCCTTGTATTGTATCATTAGTGAAGTAGATAAATAAGGTAAAACATTTGAAATGAAAGAGACAACGAAAAAAATGTTAGAAGAAGAAAAAGAAAAGAATTGTTTATAGATCCCTCGATCCCTTATTCTTGTAATGTACGAATAATAAATAGAACAAGTAAGAATTAAAAGTGATTTGACTTGAGATACTTCATAATTAGTAGAAATTTAAACAAGAAGAAGATTTAAACTTATAGTAAGGTAAAAAAAAAGAAAAACAAGAGAAGAAATTAAGTAGGTAATATTAGAAAGTAACAAATATAAAAAATCGGTAAGAAGCGTATGGAGGAAAAGATAAAAACGTAATATCACGATTAAGGATTTTGTGAATCTTAAGTCCTGTACTTACTTGTGTTGTCATACAAAATGTAAGGAGTATTTAAATAGATATTACAATTTTTTACCATTTTAATAAACAAAAATTACGGTCTGTATTTTTGTTACATTGCTAAAACTACAAGATATCTAAATAAGAGGAAAAGTTTTATGACGCTTTGAAACCTAAGAATTTCCTCTGACAACTAAGTAAGACAAATATAATTTTATCCTGCGTCTCAGCGCCAGCTACCAGAACGTTCCTGCCACTGAGCTTCGGAGATAAATTGTTTTACTGATTTCTCTAGAAAAATCTCGCTCTTCGGTTAAAATAAACGTATAGTTGTGTTGTAGTTTTAATGGAGGTAGCTATATTGTCCATTTGGTGATACGTACCGACTGTATTACGTATTGGAATTCATGGTCAATGTTTATAGACATGAATCCACTGATGGGCCACTAGGTACATATATGTTTGTCTATGGGTAGTGCTATGTATGTGTCTATGTATAGTCTGTACTTGCCATCTTATTTTCCACCCATTTGCCTTGAAAAACGTATTTCAACGTTTTGGTGAAAATCAAGCCCTAAGAAAGTGAAATAAGGGGATGATAGTTAGATTTAAAATTCGCCGATTTTGAAGCCAGCAAAATGAAAATTGATATTTGGCCTTCCGTTCATAAATAACGTACAATCTGTATTAATTTTTTTTCGAAAATCAACTCCTAAGCGAAAAAAGGTATGATAAATTATCGATTACACCTAAGTTAGTATACTATTCGAAGTCTCATATTATTCGTATATAGTATTCGTAGACTTTACCTGGTGGTAAAACCTGTGTAATTCAACCGGGAAGATATCACCACCACACCTATTTCTAGTTGTGGTGTTTCAATGGAAGGGTGTGTTGGGCGGTTTACTTTTATATTAGGAGACTATCTTAGTCTTCGGGAGCAGCAACACATCTGTTATTGATTTCAGATGAAGTTGCTTATAGATGTCGTTGATGTCTGTATTCTCATTAGCTGCTCTAATGTGATAAAAAGTCTATTTTAGATAAATGTATAGATCAAAGCCTCATACGACTAACAACTGTAACCTAGATTCAGATCTGAAAAGGTACGAGCTTCCCAAAAGGGTAAAGGGAGTTAAAGTGAATTGTATATAAAAATTCAAAGGCCGCTTGCACGTCTACAAGTATTCGTCACTTTTTAAAACCTGTTCCACCTTTTTAAATCCTTTGTGCCTTTTAAACCCTTTGCGAATGTTTAAAAACTTTGTGTTACTTCTTTGATATAAATCTACGTCTTGTATGTACAGGGCTTAAATGACTACGTAAACTTTATTGAAAAGGACTGTATAAAAAAAATAAACGTTTGATTAACACCAATTTTTTACTTGCAAAAATAAAGCAGTACATGTTAATACGCTGATTTTATTTATATATAAAAAATATAAAACATAATATGAGGGCTGAAATGGTATTTTCCACATTGTATAAACCATTTATCTTGCAACGCTGGTAGCAGAAATAGCAGACGTAAATTTCATTGCAGACGACTGCATAAAAAAAACGACTGATTAATACCTAATCTTCATTTTTACTCGCAAAAATAAAGCAGTACATGTTAATATAATAAGCTGTTTTTATTTATATATAAAAAATATAAAACATAATATGAGGGCTAAAATGGTATTTCCCAGAACATCGTATAAACAATTTATCTTGCAACGCCGGTAGCAGAACAACGGTAAGAGCTTTATAACTGAGTTTTGAGTCTGAAGCGGTTGTTTGTCTTCCTTACATGTCAGGCTATAGAATTTACTTTAAATATAATACTGAAATAAAAGACTAAACATCCTTATAAAAGTGTTTAAATTTTGCGATTAAGGATTTCTGATTTTGTTCGTTGATCTGCTGGTTCTGTTAACTTACCAATCTCTCATTGCTGGATGGGTGTCCTCTTAAAAGAGTTCAACCCTTTGTCCACATAGGCTTCGTGTCGATTGGTTCATAAACTTTTGAAAACGTTTTTTATAGAACTCTAAGGCCTAGGTTTCCACACAATATACTTCTTAACAATAGAAGCCAAATTACTAATACTCACATAACTCCGAAAAATCAGAGGTACCTGCGATCCGACTCCGGTTCCTCAGAACGAGAATTTCAAAATTAGCGAACAGAGATTTTTGTATAGATACAGTATTTTAGCGAGGTAAAACTATTATGGTTAAACAGCGGAGGTAGCATCGACACATATTTCTAGCGTGAATCAGTTCTTGCGTTTCTATAAAAGGGTATGGTTGCCGACTCAATTCTAATTCCAGATGGTAGAATCAGTGTAGTTCGACCGGGGAGGTACCACCGCCATACCTATTTCTAGCATGAAGCAGGTTATTTGTTTCGTTGGAAGGCTGTGGTTGCCGACTAACCTATATATGAGGCGACCATCTCAGTCCTCAGGAGCAGTAACGCATCTGTAATCGACTTTATATAGAAACGCTGTTCTATATAAAGATGCTTACATATGTTCATGGGCGGCAGTAACTACTTACCATCAGGTGGACTGCATACTCGTTTGCTACTTTAATCTAATAAAAAAAAAATCGAAAAGCGACACATCTTTAATTTTAGATAGAACCCTTATTTTAGATGAAGTTCCTTACATTGGCGATCACGTGGACTGCATGCTCATTTGCTCCTTCAAACTTATGCAGATATATATGTATCATGCATTATATAATACAACGTATGAGGGCCACAAAGCACAAAGCCGCTATATGGAGCTAGTTGAAAACTTTCGGCTCGTGAAGGGTTCCGTTCATTTGCAATCGAGATGTATTTACATATTCGCCTTCAGGGGACCCCAATTTCAATAATTTACGTCCGCTGTCTGCTTTGTTTGCTTGGTCCATTTTGTTTGTGCAGGGCAAATTTTTCAAGTTCGCAAGTACGTGACTAGTTGTGTAGCAAAAATTTAAAGAAGTTACGAGAACGATTTTGATAAAAAAATCACATACAAAATCACGTACATACTTATACACAGAAATGTACCTTATATTTGGTTGATCGATGACGGATATAACCCTTTCTACACTCATAGCCCCAAATTAAGATTTTCTCAAGGTAGTTGGTGCGATGCACCCAGACCCAGAACAGAAATTTAAATTCAACATTCAGATGTCTTTCTGGCCGGGGCTTGAACCGGGAACCCATTGCGTGTCAGACTTTTCTGGTGAACGCTCCGCCACGTGGGTCGTTAAATTGGTTGTTTATATGAGTGACAATATCAAAGTCGTCAGCAAAATTGATACTGATGCTTGGCATGTTGCTCCAGACCCACTAAAGTGTTTTATGTTGTGGGCATGCTCCTTTAGAGATCTTAAAGTTTGCATTGTACGAGTATAATTGCCAAGGGGCATTTGCTGAGTTGGCTCACATAAACCCATCTCAGATGTCGAGTGTCTATGAAAGGTGTTCTTCATTAGCTTACATGATTAGTTAACGCATTTGGGAGATAAAAATATAAATCCTACTTCAAATTCACATCAAATATTATATTATAATAGCAATTTCCGCGAGTCAACTTCAGGAAAAACCTACCTGTAGTTCTTTCATAAAAGAGTAACAAATAGGTACACATATATTGTAAGGATGTATGTATTTTCGTACATTAACGCTTTCTACACTCATAGCCCCACAGTAAGATTCGTCTTTGTGTGTCCATGACACCCACTCCTGTGTAGTGGGTGCCATGGACATACAAAGACGAATATAAAAACAGACAGATCGAGATATTCAGATCGAGAAAAGACATTTTTGTCTGGCCGGGAATCAAACCCGAGACTCACTGCGTGTCAGACCGGTATGGTGATCCGCCACGCGGGTCGTATGTAATCTTCGTAAGTATATCTGAAATTAACCCCAGATACGATCAGTCTTACCTGAGGTGGGCCATGGGAGCGTTGCTATCCTTTTAGTTGGATTGATCCCCGTCAGACCCAGCCATATTCTACTTCAGCGCTTAAAACTGCTGTTATTTATAACTGTTCATAGATGCGCTTATAACTGTTTGACGACCTGCGTGGCGTAGCGGTCACCATACCGGTTTGACGCGCAGTAGGTACCGGGTTCGATTCCCGGCCAGACAGAAATATGAATGACGAGTTTAGATTTCTGTTCTGGCTTTAGGTGCTTGTGTATTCGTCTCTGTGTGTTCATGGTACTCACGACACAAGAGGAAATCCTAGTGGGGCTATGAATGTAGAAGGGGTGCGTGTTATTAGGCGAAAATTGGCGAGGCGGTGGTACCTCAGGAATTTAATCTCAAACAGTTCTACTACCATCAATCTTCTATCGAATTATTTTTCAATCGTATCTTCGTTTCATAGACATTTTTGTTAAAGCTAACCTAATAATTTTAATGGTTTTGGAGGTCGTGTAGTTTACTTACTTCAGAAGTAACTTTAAAGACTGTATTCAAATTGTTTCATCTTTAGAAAGTGGTTTAGAAGTCGATCGTGTTTTTAGTGAAAACTTTGTTTCAATATTAATTCAATAGTAAACTTTGTCGAGGTTTTTCAACAATATGTTTCTAGGTATTTTTATAAAACTCTATTACTTTCTAAGATTCGAAAATTACATTGAGTGGTCAAAAGTCGAGGTGGGCAAAAGTAAAAAAAAAGATTTGAAGATAACATTGTTTTAACAGGTAAACACATAAATTTGATATGTTTTTATATTGAACTGATAAAATAGCTCTAAACATTTACAATAATTTAGAATTTGGAAGGTGGCTTAAAGTTTGATTTGATTAATGAGCCGTTTAGTGTCTGTATTGAAATATGCCGTTTGATTTCGATCATGGATGGACAAAATTTAGGGGGTGGGCAGTAGCGTCTTTCTGCATATCACGAAAACAAACTGCCGTCACCAACATATGACGTGTGCGATGACTTTAAGGTTCATTAGGGCAGCCTAGGTACAGCAGATGATCTTAAAGGGTTGACGTGATAGATAAAAATAATGAAGTTTGATTCGGAAGTAGGTAGGAACAGTAGTGCTAAATATTTCTATGTTCTATGTGTTTTTATTTAAAAGACAGTAAGGGTATATGTATTTAAAATGTAGTAAATTAGTTGCACTCGTAGTGTTTTAATTTAGTTATCGGGCGTTCAACTCCGATCTCTATTTTGCCAAATGACAAATAACAGCAGTGCTAAATATTGTTGTATTTTATTTAAAAAGGTGGTTAGCTAGTAACATTTTAGTTAACATTTTAATTTTAAGTGTTTTGACTTAGTTATCAGGAGTAGCAATGTCTGCGTCCAAGTCTATTTGATGATTACCACTTTGGTAAGTGTGGTGTTTACCACCTGATAATCTGCATACTCCTTTGCTTCCTTACTTCCTTATATGTTAAAATCTGCAAAGAATTTTATTATGTGCAGTTGGAAATTGTATCACTCCGCAAACACGGGAACGACTTCCAGTGTTTGCACTCGTGCATTTCATCGGAAAATTTTCCGCTCGCAATATGAACGTACGAGGGGCGTCCCGAATTTTCGAATTACCGAATCCGATTTCCGATCGGAACAAACAGAGGCGTTATTGGATAGCTCAAGAATACTAGAAATTCGCTGACTTGCTGTTTTATACAGTTGTATTCTATTAGATTTCTGCTGATTACACGTGGTTTAATCAATGTTCTAATTTTTGTTGTGTTTTCTTTATACGAATTGTATAATTCAATTATCTGTTACAATAACGTCTATTAGTAAAATGAGTTCGCATTTTACTATAAATGATTTCAATACTTGTATTTAACTTTTTGTATTTAAATGCTTTTAGTATGGGTATCAAATGAAAGCTAGTAAATAGACATATCTAAAAATATATATATTGTAATACTTTTACTAGACTATTTTGCGAAAAACTCATATAAGCGTTAAATTCAATATTATATCATTAACAGCAAAAATTTCGTTTTAAGCAGTCGGGTTTTTTATTTTAATTTATTTGACGATGTCACTAGTTTCATATTAGATTTTTAATATGTTTAAACTAAGTTACAGTCATTCGGCGTTGATGTTACATAATGTCTTAAGCTATGCGAAGCCGTAAAAATCAAAAATACCTTTTTTCGAGATACCGCTTTTGTGCTTCTGAGGGCAGAAGCATTCTCAGTTGTCTATTTTTATCAGCGGGATTAAGTGGAGCCTTCGGATTCACTTTCGTGACAAGTTAGAAAGGGTTTATCTATAGAAACTATTTTCGACTGTCTGGCCGTGCTTGCTCTGGATTCGATTTAGTATCGTACTTGGATGAAAAATTTATTGTGACTATAATAACTCGTTTTATTTCGTAACATCCGACACACCTAAATCCGTTTCGAATTAATAGCACAATTAGCGACTTATGCCGTAACTCGCTTATTTTCGGAATTAAGAGACCATTTCAACGGAACTGTTCTCGCTCCAAAATTGTCGGAATTGCTATTTGCATTTCTCATACGGATCATGCTTTACATCGCATATTACTGACAATCTAGATTACACGTAAATGTGACGATTTAGCAATTTATGTGCTTATTTATTTTCATTTAATCCATTCAATCTGATGAAGTCGCTAATGTAATACGCAAAGTCCTGAGTTTTAACTCCGGTTTCTGAGATTTTGAACAAAGATATAAAACTGACTAATTCGCCATAGTTCACCAAGCTGGCCAAGTTTGATAGACTTTACCTTTTTATGTTCTTGAAGGGAAAATCTTCAAAGTCTCAGTAGTATCAACTCTTGGTTACGTAGGATTGGTGGGCCCAGCCGCTTACCTGGGTGGTGCCTGATGGGGCAAAGCGCTTAGAGGATCCCGGTTGCGATCCTTTGGAGATCCCTGAGTCCTCTTCGCAGCGCCGAGGATGGTCACCGGGGGGATTTTAGGTACTTTTTGAAGGTTTCCCCCTCGT
Source organism: Cecropterus toxeus (assembly GCA_018249875.1). NCBI lineage: Eukaryota > Metazoa > Arthropoda > Insecta > Lepidoptera > Hesperiidae > Cecropterus > Cecropterus toxeus. Next base: position 3,560 of record DWNE01001915.1, on the reverse strand, counting down.
GAACAAAAAAAAAAGGTTATGTGGGATTACCGCACCAAAACCCGGTGGCCGTCTTCGGCGCCGCGATGAGGACTCAGGGAGTTTGGAAGAAATGCAATCGGAGTCCTCTGGCGTTGCTCCATCGCTTGGTAGACTTCACCTTTTTACCCTTGAGAGCTTTTATTTAGAGAACACGTGTATTTTTTTTTTGGATTTTTTTACCATGTTTCTCTTCATCATAGTTATAATTAATTTTGAATATGTAGGTAAATTATTTTAGAAGAATATGCGGAGAGACCCTGGAATATGACCAAGGGAATAGGGATGCATTTTAGATATACATACATACATAAAAAATAAATAGATTTTATTATGTTACTGTACGGTAATGTAAAATTAACTCATTTAACTGCTTATCGAATATATACTACTTGCTAGAATAGATGTAATCCTGGCAAAAGAAGTACACTATAAATTGTCATCCATTTAACTTTGAAGGTCGTCTGCAAACTTTTAAATTTCTTTTCTAGCTTAGACTTGTTATCTACGATGTAATAGAGATTTTACAGTTTTTTTTGTTAATGTTCAGGTGGTATACATAATGTCAGACTGGTATGTTCTGGATTGAAGGGCGTGGTATTGTGGACCTTACACGAGCAGTTCCAAGCTAGTACATTATAATGTTTAATTTAAATATTAGTGTTTTTTAATTTCAATTAATTTACCAGGTGTTAAGACCAGTGTACTTTGTGTGGTTTAGTGGGACGTACCACCACATCTATTTCTAGCGTGAAGTATTTCTGATCGTAAGGGTTTCGGTGGAAGGGTGGGATTGCCTTATACCTATATATGGCAACCATCTTACTCCTCGTTTGTAGCAATGCATCTGTGACCGATTTCAGATACAAGCTGTTTTTATATGAAGACGCTTACAGATGTCTTTATCAGGTGGACTGCAAGCTCGTTTGCTACTATAATCTGCAAAAAAATAAAAAATGTGCAACATGTATGTTTGTATTTTATTCATATTTTATTACCGTGACATTATGTTTCTTTCTTTTTCCTACTACTGTAATACAATTATTGTAAGATATTGGAAGAACAACAAATTCTTCACTTATCAAATAATTATTTTCCGTATTTTGTTCCTGATATCATTAGTGTTATAAAATAATCTATTCGTAAGGCCCTCTGCTTGCAACGTAGATCCAGTTAATTTAATGATATCATGTAACATAATTTAATTATAAAAGTAAAAATATCAAAATCGGGTTCGAAGGACTAATTTTCGCACATAGGAGCAGAATAATAATTAGTCGAGTAAGTCGGTGTAAGACTAAAAGACCATTCACGACAATTCCACCCTAAGTCCATTACTCTTATCCGGATTAACCAGGCTCATTTCACGGGATTTCGCCCCTTTGTCCGGGTTCATCGCTTTAAAAAGTAGGATAGGGCTTTAGGGTGTTTCCACAATTAGCTGACGCTCCGATCCATCATTGTGTCGGAAATCAACGGTTTTCTGACTGAAATAGTCACATAAGCGTTATTAGTGTAGATTAACAAGCTAGGGGTGTACGAATATCGTTGGAATCGAATCGAATTTTTATCGATTATTGATCGATTATCTTTTATTTTTTTTTAGTTATATAATAATATACCTATTTTTTTAGTTATATAATACTATGCCAAACGGTTTCACCCGGTATTACTACATAAGAAAAAACAAACAATCTCACCCCTTAATAAAAATACTATTCAACACAAAAATACCAACCAATGGTTCCTGAGATTAGCGCGTTCAACAAACAAAATCATCAGGTTTATAATATTAGTATAGATAAATTACAAATATTATATATAATCAATATATTAAAATCTTTCTCAAGTACCGATTTTAATTACAAATACGGATATTCCGGGTTTAGGAGTACATTCATAGTCTATTAATCGTACAAAAACCCGCAGTTTTATAGTTGGATGGGTAAAGTGTGTGACGATCCTAAAAGTACGCGAGTCATCAGGAAGGTGACGACGCGAATTCGCGTCTAAGGCGTGACTTCCTGATCTACTTAATGGAGTATTTGTCAAACCTCACTCTTTTGTCCGGAGGTTTTTCGGGTTGTCGTCTGTTGTGAGGGATTTACTTCTGTCTGTCACATACACACACGATGACACGCAAAAAATAATTAAAATAATACTTTCTGCGATTTTATGTTAAACATCAAAAGCTCAGCTTAACCTGATGGTTGGCGTGGCGAGGCATGCAGTGGCGACGGGTTCGCCACAACGTACACAGCCATACAGTGCACTCTATTACATATGGATTACATACTTGTATATTATTTTCTTGTATTAATGAAAATCAACATTCATTAAATAAATAGGCATCATTTATTGTAAAAAAATCTTCATATTTATTTCTTTCATTATGCTATATATTTAGTTTTTGGCTTGTCTTCTATGCATATTATTTCTCGCACGAACACGATGTTTCACATCTGCCAGGCGTCCCGTGACGGCTGACATTTTTAAAAATCTTATTAAAATATATGATTAGCTTTTCAAATCTAGTTCGATCGGCCTAAAAGTGGCAGCTCTATTTCTAGCCACACCTATTTCTAGCATGAAGCAGTTCAAGCCTACAATGGAAGGTATATTATTCCAAGTCGATACCGGCTTACTTACGTATGAGATCTGTGAGTCTGTGATCGACTTGAAGTCTATCTTCTTTCATTTCATTTCATTTCATTAAAATTCATAATGTTTATAAAAATACAGTTTACAATATGATTTTTAAACCATATTTAACGCAAGAATCGAACCTTGCTTATTTATTTACATAATGTATTAGCTTACGTTAAAATGGTAAAAAAGCTAGACTTGTCAGAAGTATTCTCTGGTTTTGGGTTAAAGAACCGTATAAATGCAGCCTTTAATTTTTTTTATATTTTATTTTTATTTTTATATTAAATAATCTTTTTACATATTATTTTCACAAATAGTTAAAACCAAGACTAAATTTCCCATTTCGTCTTTTATTCTGTATAAATAAATTGTATAACCATAAATTGTATTTATTGCTTCTTCCCGGCTAAAATTGTATCCCAGTACTGGGAAAGTTTTCCAATAGCGGCCAACATCGATATTGACGGCCGGCGATAATGGACTGCCATCAAAAACACATTACACCCCATTCGTACATGATGACACTTTAATCTTCCGTGCATCTAGCCTAATGTGACCTGCAGCCAATATAGTCATATTGAAAACTACACTCAACAGATAGACCTGAATAAATTGGACACTAGATTATATTTATTTCTTTAGGAGTTAATTTAATGTATGTTTTGCCAGTTCGACCGGGGAAGTACCATCGCCACACCTATTTCTAGCGTGAAGCAGTTCTTGCGTTTCGGTGGAAGAGTGTGGTTGCCGGCTCTATTTTATATGAGGCGACCATCTCAGTCCTTGGGAGTAGCAACGTGTCTGTGGTCGACTTTTTATAGAACCCCTGTTCTATATGAAGTTGCTTACAAATGTCCATGGGCGGCAGTAACCACTTACCATCAGGTGGGCTG
>DWNE01001914.1:0-20328 GCA_018249875.1 Cecropterus toxeus | reverse complement strand
GAATGGAGTGACTGGAGTGAATGGAGTGACTGGAGTGAATGGAGTGACTGGAGTGAATGGAGTGAATGGAGTAACAGAAGTGAATGGAGTAACTGGAGTGAATGGAGTGAAAGGAGTGAATGAAGTGAATGGAGTGACTGGAGGGATATCTAGGTACCTATCTAATAAAACTATTATTTCATTATACGGGTACAACGATTCATTAACTGCAAATATATCATCAACTGCAAATGTATTTTGGTAATCCTATACATTTATGGGATTACAAAGTTATTCACGTAGTTGATGAATCTAGAAAACTGGACAGAAGTTATGATATGTTTGAATTTTCCCTTGGTTAAGACATTAAAGTTTAACTATATTCTAAATTTGAAGGTACTATGTCTGCTAGAAGTGCCTTGGACTTTTGATGATAGGTCAATCAGTCAGTGAGTTAGAAAATTAAGAATGTTTGTATGTATGTATCAACTTATAATTCTTAAACTAATGGTTCAAATTTGAATGAAATTTTGAGTATATCGTGTTTACACAATGCCTGCTAAGTAACTAAAAAATCAGGCTTCTTTGTTTACCCACAACGAAGTTATTGAGGGTCGAAAACGGCCTGAACGGCTTCGAAAACGTGGTACAGCCGTGCCGCTTTTTTGCTTGACTTGGCGGGGATACTGCCGTGCCCCCAGATTCGGTTAATTTTTACATGTGAAAGTAAATCGCTTAGGACGGGAAAAGAGAAGGTGTATTTTTTAAGTTCCTTCAAACCTCACGACCACTCTTCATTCATTAATAAAAATAAATAAAAAAATAATATATATGAACACATCACAGGGGTTATCTGTAACATAGATCTAACTCACCCACCGAGATAAGAAAAGGTTTCATTCAAAAATTACCTATATTTAATAATAATAATAATAAATAATAAGTACTTGAGGTGTGTGTGAGTTTTTTGTAGATTAAAAATAAACCTATTCGGGAATTGCCACATAATCTAGAAATCGACGTCTTTACAGCTGATTCCGAGCAATCCCTTGTTTTATACACATACTCCTTAATCTTATCATCAATAAGCAAACAAATATAGCCTTACCAGCCAGTACTACAAAATTATCAAGAGCGAGATCTATGAAATGTGTAAACCGGAAATTGGGTCAGAGCGCCCACTTATCCGCCGGAAGTGGACGCCCAGGGCGGCGTATTTCCGCTCCTGACGTCCACACACCTCCGGACTGATTATCGGGTTTGGGGATATATGACGTCATTGTTCTTGGGTCTGAGATTGGACCTAAGGGCTTTTTGGCTATTTAGTTGGAATGTTCTATTTAAGGGTAAGTGCCTACTCGTAATTGGGGTCTATTATTTTCGAGAGATTTTTAGTTTTCTTACAACTACCCACTTTTTAAACTTCGTTGCTGGACAAGTATATTTTAAAAGCCTTGGTTACTCATCAACGCTTGTCTATTGCGAATTGATAGAAAAAGGAACACGTTAGTGTCAAATGTAGGAAAATCTCTAAATGCCTGTAACAATTTTTATTAGCAGCCATTTACCAGAAAGGTCTTAACCTATCTTCAAGTTACAGCAGCGCACATGAAGTTCACCAGCGGTGTTCCAACTTCCAACAAAATTAAAGTGTAGCACAAAAACAGTTACAATAAATAATAATTAACACATATACACTTGAACACGCACTCACGCATATTCACACTCATCGATTCGCGCGCTCTAATTAATCTGTGTTAGTTTTTTCTGTGTATGGTAATCATACTTTTTGGATCCTACCGTAATGTAACGTTTGAGCAAGATATCCAGTAATAAGTAGGTGCGGGTTTCTCACAGTACCTACAGGAACTCTGGATATATTATTATAACAATGTAAATCAATAGATTACTACATATAACTATTCTTATTTGTATGCATACTACCTTTTATATCACACATCCGTTTCTTTTGAATTACGACACCACGTTGACGAACAATATCTACACGAACTTAAACAAACACGGAACACACATAATAACTCCTAATGCATACAATGTTTACTGGCAGCTTCCTAAATATCCCAGTTACCTACATAACCTACAATATCAACCGTCACACTTGTTTGTCACAATATCCGGTACCATCGGATGGCCGTAAATTTATAAACACACCTACAGTAATCTTTGATCTGGACAAGTAAACACATTTAATCGGCTTGAGTGTGCGTCGTTAATCTCAATCTAAACTAAACTAGTGCTGGCCCGTGGGTTCTGCTTGTGGCATTTGTAAGAATCTATTTAAATATTCTTCTAATGCCACATTTGAGCAAAGATCGATATTTTTTATTTTAAGTCAGATCATTTATAGTAAGATAAATAGAAAAAAACATTCAAGCAGTTCCTGAGAAAATGGACGCATTTATAACCGAAACAATTCTATAATACCCGTATAACTCAGAACAGTAGTTGTTTTTTATACTATTAAATATCACTCATAATAAAACATATTATGTTTATGCATGCTTTAAAAATGAAAGATGTATATTTTTCTTAAGAATACAATATATATTTAATTTTAAATATTATTTTAAATTAAATATCAATATAGTTTAAATAAATCACCCTATATAAGAATTCTTAGTATAGGTGTCTTAGAAATCCCATGAAACACTGTCCATTAGAATTGACTTCGGCAACTATTAACGCATGAATTCACTTGCAACGATCACAATAACTCAATCCACCACTAAAACGGCAGTAGGTACCGATCCGCCATTAAATCCTAGTTACCATCAAGGTGGGCAGAACAACGCGTTGTAAAGACTCGACGAAGATCACGAATAGAATTAGACTCCATATGCAAATCATTGTACGTAGGCTCATTATTCATTCGTTCATTATTAAAATTCTGATTGTATTGCCGTTTGACCTTATAAACGTGCTTCACACCCATTGAAGATGACGTGGCGGAGTGACTTATAGAGGTCAAATATAGACATATCTATGGCGTCTACAATAATATCTTCATAAATATGGAACAATGAGAATGAAACGTGTTTTACATACTATTTCTTCTTTTTGATTATTTTGTAAGCAATAGTTATCAGGCAGTAACAGTCAGAATAGGTTAATAAAATAGGGTAATAAAATGTTTTCTTTTTTTTGCGATTGATAAATCAGAATGAACGTGCATTACTGTCAAGCCCATTCTACTCAGCATTCTAAATTATTATAGCCTTCAACTTAGCGCTCTACATCTAGTCGTGAACTACGTTATCCATTAAACAGAGGCCCATAAATTGAGTTTATACTCGTGCTGCTCTTCCGTATGCTAACCGAAGTTTGCACTTACAGCCGGCTGTGGACCAGTCATGCCCACCCAGGAAGTTCAGGAAGAATATATAAGCGATTTAATCGAGAGAAAATTGTATCTAACTATCATCAAAAGATCGCTACTGACAGGAAAGAATGTATTTAACTTTAATGCAGAAATTAACCTCAAGCACTGACCTGAGGGCTAGAAAGTCTCATTTTTTGATAGTTTTACCATATCCGAATCAAAATTAGACAAGAACTACTGCCAATTAATCATCAGATAACAATAATATCGTCACCGAAAAAACTACGGTTAATTCTCCTGAAATCTGATTGTAGTTTAACTTTTGTTCAAAAAATGAAACAGCAAAAGTTAATTAATATAGCTATGAAAATATGTTTATATCTAGGCAATTTTCAGTACAATAAGAATTTAAGGCTAAGAACGTTTGTATGCATTTTTTGTATTGCAAATTGCAAACATTAATGTTAAAGGGCATTTAGATTACAACGCATCGCTTGAAATAGCGATATCCAATGAGGAAGAAGGACCCCGAATAGCGACTATGTTTTAGTAAAAGGACCACAGATATGCTAACAATTAAATGGATCGATGAAACCTTAAAAGGCTGATGAATGGATGAAGTTTAGAGCTTCGAAACAAGCTATAGAGAAGAAGTCCATACTTAGTTCCACGTGATATATGTCACATACTAAAAGCATTTGACTATAATTTTATGGTGATTTTTTAACAGCAAGCGGTAACATAACATTGTAAATTCCCGTGCCACTAAACTGTCTCACAGCCAATTGCGTATGCATTAAATTCCTCGAGGTACACGATTTATTTTTCACGTTTAAGTAACCACCCTCTTACGTTGAGGAAATCAAAACTTTAGAGGTATCATTTTCTTGTACAAGAAACATTTTGCAAAGAAGACATTATCTATTTAAGCTTAATAGTTAAACGTAGAAAAAAATAACAATACTTATATATATAATAAACGGAATACCAAAGCTACTCATGTGTATTTGTATTTTTATTTGCATTAGTTAAATTTCTTAATTGGTATTTGTAACTTATTTTTTACTGGTTAAAAACGAACAATAGCTAGGTACATAAAACTGATTATATAATAAACTATGTATAATTTATGTTTCTTTTTGGTGGAAGTTCAAGTGTGTCAGTCGTTATTTTTCGTTATTAATTAATGCTCGATTAAGAAAAGTATATTACGTATGAAACTACTATATTTTGATGTGCTTATTAATATGGCCTTGTATGGCGTGGTGAACATTGCTACTGAATAACTAGATAACACAGAAACAGGTACATAATTAGTATATTTTACAAACTAAAATAACGGTTTCCAAAATCATATCCCCATACAACGATATTTCTTCTATGTCTTGTGTGTCTGGTGGTGTGGACATTCAGAAAAACGAATACACAAACATCCAGAACATTGACCTAACCAGAAAACAAAATTCATTTTCAAATGTCATTTGGTCGGGGATCGAACCCAGAATACACTGCATGTTGCTTTACCACTCGGGTCGTACAACAACCTGATCAAAGCAGACAAGATACACTCAGGTTGAGTGCAGCCACCGACAGATAAATAAAAAGCTAATTTAAATGCCATTAAAACTAGGTGCCATGAAATTTCAGACTCTGAAGGGCTCATTATTTTTGTTGGCAGTCTCTAAGGGGCGCAAATTTGTAGTGATTTAGCTAGCGGTATGCTAATGTCGAGATTTGAAACAGTAGTAAACAGAACTTAGTAAAAAATTTAGAAGTCTCAGGAGATTTGTTTTATGTGATAGAAGTAATGTAAAAGCGAAATTCAAAATTTCTCTTATATTTAATTTTTATTTCATTTTCCATCACAAATGCAGGATATGCCGGTTTCCTACCAGCTAAAACCCCACAGTGTTCTCTGGACGCTCGTTGCGGAGACAGATATATCTATATCAACCTCACCAAACTTTAAACAACATAACTTCACATGCAACATTATTATAAAAACTAGATTAAAAATTGAAGAAATCTAAAATTGTAATCAAAGTTACTAGTAACAACGTCAAACTCTGTAAACAAGATTATAGTACAAGAATACGTTATTATATGACATGACATATATTTCCGTCCAGTTTTACTTCTGTTTATATTAATAACTGAGAAATGTGGGCTAATAGGAAATATGCACCTGACAACGTATGTACACTGTTTACAATCACGATTTTTTCATATACTACTCAATCCATTGCTGTGTTTATTGATTAACTTATTTCACAATGCATACGATATTACCATTGTATGTTTCAGTGCAAGTGTTTACGAAATGTACAGTTTAGTAACATGATAATGTGGCATAGGAGTGAGTTTTCACATTTCTATCCGTCAAGATTAGATGAATGTTGACGTGTTCGACATGGTTTAATAATAAATTCCTATGTTTTAGGTCTAGACTTACAGCCTTGTGATAATGTATCGTATTTGTTTTTGCAAGTAGGTAATGAAGGGGGAAGTAGCTATCTGATATTATCTAGCCTTTACCGCCATGTTTTAATTTGAGATCAGATAGTAAGTAGGTAATGAAATTAACAGGTCCTCGAAGTGGTGCATACTTTTCGTGGGAAGAGCGTGGAAACCGGCTGATTCAATCGAAGTCCTCACGTGTGGTAACCCATTTGTCATTGAAATTAGATGGAACCTTTGTTTTATATGAAATTAAGTAGAGATGACTTTAAGCATCAATGATCACTTCTCATGAAAAAGACTGCATGTTCTTTGGCTACATCAAACTTATAAAAAATCGAATTTGTGCTTACTTTGTAAAACTAGGGATACATTTATGCTATTGAAGTCTCAAACGATATTAGTACAAGAAATACATGGGCACAGCCGGTTATAGCTAACTAAATTTACTCCCAATTAGAATTGAACTCCTCGTTTATGTGATTCTGACTCATCATACCCTTTTAACAAAGTAGTAAACAGTAACACATAACACAGCGCAAGACAGGACAATATGTATACCTATGTCGTTGGACCATTAATTTTCTATTCTTAATTAGAAGCTGTAAACCCTTTTCTATATAGTTTCCCGATACATACAATAAAGTAGCTACTAGAAGAGGACTAGCAAGGTGACATTATCACCTTACTAGTCCATAGGTACTATGTACCTAGGTACATAGTACCTATGTAACGAATTTAAATAAAAGGTAGAATGGAAACGAGTATAACGTACAAATTCTGACACAAATTTTTCATGTCATCACCAGTTTTAGCACCTATTTTTATTTGTCATTTATCATTCACTTCCTCTCTTTTGATCCGCACCTAACAACTTTAAACATTAACCCAACTCACGTTTCTTTGCTAACGAGGAAACCTGGAGCAGATTGTGCCTAATTTGCTCTTCCATCCGGAAAATGTCAGCACGGCACTTGTCTGACCATTGACGAATATATAGTAATAACCCGCCTTACCAGTTAATTCTGTATTATTTTACGTGACATTTTAACCTATCAAAAATATGGAGACGAGAATGTCAATTTTAAAAAGTTATTATTCAATTTAATTGAGCTATTCTGTAACAGAAATATATTATTGCTGCGAAAAAAGAAACAAAATATAAGCTATGAAATTAAACAATTCATTCGTATCTTAAAACACAAGCTAACCGAAAACCAAGAAGAATCAATATGGTCAGTCGTAGAATGTCGCTTTTGTGAAATATCTAATTATATCACTTTTACAAACTGTGACCTTAAAATAACGTACCATTCAAACGAGGTCTTTTGCAAAAGTATCTTCCTTATAATGTCTACTTTACTGTACTACTACGTCTCATTCTCGTACTATTTTTTCCACAACTTGTTATACCTACCCGTTCATTCTTAGTTTATAGTCGTTTCATTTTAACCTCTCTACCGCCAACAGTAAGACACATCATAAAAACTAAGCAAATGTCAAACTAGCAAACTGTACCGGTTTCGCGTAAAGAATCAGCGCACCTCACAGATCAAAGACAAACTGCCGGGGCGTGTCTAATCACATCCCGGCGTTTCCACTGTCCGGGTATATTTAGCGCACAGGTAACAAGAATGCCCCTTTGAAATGTAACACTTCCGCTCGTAACACCGTTAAGTCAAAGATGTTGTGGGTTTGAGTGGATGTTTATGCCTACGGTATTATGTCGCAATGAGGGCAATTTACAAGACAAGGACAAGGTTAAATAGCATTTTTTAAATAAAGAAATGAAATTATGAATAAGAGATTTTCACCATTACAATCATAAGCGTACAATTTTGCGTTGTTGGTTCAAGACATTGCTAAAAAATATACAGATTAGAGAAAACAAGAATTATAGACACAAATTCCGATTGTAACCTCTATCTATGCAATAAATAATATTGATTACTAAAAAAAATTGTATACAGGAAAGTTTCTTACACAGAATGATTTAGGTACCTACGTGTGTGATACGTACTTGGGCGAGATATTCTCTGAGGATCATTTAATTCCCTTCATTCACCAGATATCCCGTGTATCTAATTACATAAAGAAAGATAAAAAATACTTTTTCGTTTTCATACAAAACTAAAACAAAAATTAGACACAAATATTTTAGTTCTGTTTACTGAACAATGGACACTTGGGACATTATTTAAACAGTTTATGTATCTTAACCCTTTGAGCTGTTGATATAATAAATATGATTACACTTAAGTCTATCTTAAGATCACGATCAGCGATCTAAAAAAACAATCTCAGCAACAAAGTAGCCCGTCTGCCGCTCCCACCTCTCTAATTTACCTCTGAAAATAGCTTGACGCGTTGTTCGTCGATATTTTATATATTTTAAGCTCACTACAGACGGGACGTAGACAATATTGTTGCCGAATAAAGATTTGGTCTAGGACAGAATTAATTGGGACAATTTCATGCATCCTATGAATTCACTAATGAAATCGAATAAACGTGCTGAACCATACAGATGTTCATCATTATTAAAACTAGGCAAGAATTGGATAGGCTAAATAAAATGGGTCAGTTTCTAATCTTCATGCTTTATGTCGAGACTCGGAGAACTTGCTACCGAGATCTTTTATGACTATTAAACCTTCTCATAAGCATGAAGGCCAGTAAAAAATTCGAGAAGCGTAGACCATTACTCGTACGCTTCAGAAGGTATCAGATTCCTACAATTGGCCGTAACAAGAGCCAATTAATTTAATAATACATCAAATGCTTTCGTATTTTTGGCATGTACCTATACCATAAAGTATAACATACAATGACAATTTCACCCAAAAATTACCGTCAAGGCCAGTTGCCATATATGAAGTCGTCTCGTCTGTTGCGAGCTTTATACATCAGATGAGGTGTTCTCCACGTGCGCTATGTCGGCGACACGTGACGTTTACGACACGATACGCGCGAATAAATTTGGTAAATCATTGCTTTTCCCGGATGTACCTCATTAATTATAGTCAATTTCCTCTCCGCTGGCGCACTATGTGACACGAAGAAAAAATATGCTAGTATTTATGTTATAATTAATAATTCAAAGTCCATCCATAATCATAAAAATATTTCATATGACGATATTAACTTTAGAGTAAAAATATTGGGATAAAATGAAATATATGCATAAGGCTATTTTGTATATTCAAGCAATAGGTTGGTGCAGATTATAATTAAATATTAGGTCCAAATAAAAAAATGAGTTATGATGACCACCAAGATATGACTAGTTTTCATCTCTTAGTATATTCTTCTAAAATGTAGGACTGTATGTATTATATGTAACCACACTATTCCGGGTTCGATCCTCGGCCAGACAGAGATGTGAATGATGAGTTTAGATTTCGTACTGGGTCTGGGAGTTTGTGTATTCGTCTATATGTGTCCATGGCACCCACGACACAGTAGAAAATCCTACTGGTGGGCTATGAGAATAGAAAGCGTTTATTTTAGCGTTTATACGTACACGTGTAATTTTTAAAGTGGAATAATACTAAAAGAACAAAGTCTCAAAACAGATTTATCTACCATGCATAGATACAAATTCCAATACAGCATCAAAGAAATCTCCTAAACAAGCTAACCAACTACAAAAGCCGCCATAAACAACAAACAAACATAACTTTACAGCTCCAAAGCGAATCAGCGTTATTTACCTACCTAACGTAAATGGAAGACACTTAGCGAACCAAAACAGATCCGAATGAGGCAGGTTTGAAGATTCCTGATACTCCAGGCGCCCACTAAATCTGTCACTATAAGTAACACAAAGAAATCGGTTAAGACTAAATTGACCCATATAAAACGACAAAGAGACGCGTTCGAAATATCCCATGATTCAGCGCTACCTATGTCAGCCCTGTGTAGAGATACCAGACTTTAGTCCCTTATTGGACAGCAATTTTAATAGGAGCAGAACCAGTATAGATCGACTAAAGAGGTACCACCGTCACACTTATTTGTAACTTAAAACGGTTTATGCTTTTCGTTGGAGGGTTTGCTGGCTGATTTCAATATTAGACGTACATATTGCATACAATGTAAGCAACAATAAGTATTATTATTAAACTACAATTGAACGGAGTTTCTTTTTAAGTGCTTTTATAGATTATGAAAAATATTTTGTACATTTTACATTTTCCCATAACAAATTATCATTAAAGATAGTTTATTCGACTTTTAGTTCACTTTATGTAAAAGACTTGTCAAATTAATGCAGAAGAGCTTCAATTATAATTGTCTAGAGAACATAAGTTGGATATTTCTATAAAATGAACATATAAATTTAAACGAAATTATGTAAACAAGGTAACCAATACCCGATTATTAATTACCAAGAAAATTAATAAAAACAATCATATATTGTCATATTAAACGATAATAAAAAAACTAAAAATAATGGTCGCCCTACTTCTGTACCTGCATGTGAAACACTCACGGACAGCACAAAGAAATAACTCAGTATCAACGTGGCCCGTGAATCACGGCTTGCTTCAGACGTGAGTAAGGTTTCAGGTATTTCAGGACGCTTAGGTGGGAATTATTTCGTTCAGTAACCTTGATTCTGCTAATGTTAAATTATGATGTTTTGTTATTAATGGAATTGATTATTTTAATATTTTTTATTTATTAGATACTTACCTGGTAAATACCGCCATTTCGGTAATTTAGAGCTGTGACCTTTGTTTTTTTATGTTTTTATGCCTCTGTTTCATATGTTTTGATAGATAACAATTTCGTATAGACATATTACTACACTACTACATAACTATTGTGCATATCAAAGAATTTGTTATTAATTCTTAATTTATTTCTATATTCATGTTCAAAAACAAAACATGATTTTGAATTTCGGTTCTACCATCATTTATATACCTACTTATTTATATATATTTATATATATACATACTACATACTTTCATTCAAGCTATAAAAAGAAAAAAAACGCTTGTTTTTCTTGTAAGCCGAAGCTCTAGCCCGGTCAAAATTAGACACAAAAACTGTGGGTAGATTTAAACGATCTCATAAAATCACCTACATTCTTAATAGCGTCCCTCCTACACCTGCATGTAACTCTGTACACATAATTTAGTACGGCTGTCACAATAAAATTAAAATTGAGATTACAGTGACATTGATTCGCGTCAAGCCGGCTATTAGAATGCTACATAGTTACCATTTACCAAATGAAATTACCAATTTACCAATTGAAATATATAGCTATAAAGTTTTTATGATTATACGTTAGAAATTTGCGTAATTTCGACTATCTACTTATTACGTAGCTAGGTACTTGTTTTGTTGCTTTAATAGATAAAAAGTACTCATTGTTAATTATTTTTAGATTTCTCATTGAACCGAATAGCCCGTTTATCATTGTTACTTAAATTTTATTAAAGCTATCTATTAATTCAGCGTTTTAAAGTATTAGCAGTTGGTGACACTTACAAAAAAAATAAAGTCATATAGATTTTTTTATAAGTTAACAACAAATGCAACATTCGAACATTATGTCTTCACACAATAACAAATTTAAGTTAAATAATGGAGCCTAAATTTTTTTTTTTTAACAAAAAATAGAAACCGACTTCTATGCCATAAAAATTAAAAAATAATTTTTAATACAAGTTGGTATGGTACATACACAGTACAAAGTACATAGTTACGAAGTCGGCGCTCAATATATTTCGCTAGATCACGACGAGTAATGTATGTTCCACGTGTATACGAGCGCCGACTTCAGAACTATGTACTCTGTACTGTGTATGTACCATACCAACTTGTATTAAAAAATATTTTTTACTTTTTATGGCATAGAAGTCGGTTTCTATTTTTTGTTAAAAAAATTTTTTTTTCACGCTTTTTAGTGAGCTAATATCACTAATTATGCTTCGTAAATATAAATTTACAGGAAAGCATAAACTGAAACGTATATAAAAACGCGAATTCAACTTACAACATAAATGTAAAATATATAAATTGTATTCAGGTAAATAAACGTTGTCTCAATTTATATGAACTGGCAGTACCCGCTTGCAGGGCGCTGCCGCGCCCTGCTCGCTTAGTTTTACATTTCTTAACTGTTGTAACTCAACCTAATCCATCCTTTAACACGCTACAGCTCAAATTATTCTTCACACATAGGTACCTATAGTTTAGGTAGGCAGTACCACAGTATGAAAGCCGAGAAAATTCATATAAAGTTTTTCATCAATCATCTCTTCTTAGGACTGCTCTTGTATATCCGTAAGCACCAAATGGTCAACTGCTACAGTTTATGTATTGAGAACCGATGAGGATAGAAAAATTGAAGGGTTAATTTCTCGTATTAAGCATCTCATTCTAGATGACCCGCGTGGCGAAGCGGTCACCACACCGGTCTGACGCGCCGGGTCCCGGGTTCGATTGCCGGCTAGACAGAAAACAAATGATGATTTCAGTTCTCGGTCTGGGTATTTGTGTATTCGTCTTTGTGTGTCCATCAGACCTACGACACAGGAAAAAATCCCGGTGTGGGGCTACGAGTGTAGAAATCATGCGTGTGTATCTGCTTAGTAATCTTTTTACAAATCTGTAAGCAGCAAATGGCTAACTCATATGGCTTAGGCTTGTATTATCCATCAGGGTTGAGGAGTTGAAAGACCAATTTGTCGTCTTATGTATCTAACTACCAATTATATCTTATATCCGTAAGGAACAAATATTACGTTTATGCTACATTTATGGTTTAGACCAGTACCCTCGCATCACCTGGATTGAAGAGCTAAAGGCTAAATGTTTCATTATATGTCTTTGCATAGTAATCTTATTATATATCCGTAAGTACTAAATAGCTAACTACTATGGCTTAAGTTTTTAGTACTCTGCATCATTAGGGTTGAAGAGTCCAAGGTCGATTTTTTCATCTGAGTCTCTGCTTAACAAACCTAATATATATCCGCAAGCACCAAATGGCTAACTCATATGGCTTGGGCTTGTAGTATCCTGTGTCAACAGGGTTCAGGAGTTTAAGACCTAATTATTCTTCGTAGTACCTGCTTAGCAAATTCCTTATATATTCGTAAACCCTTAATGACTTACTCACACGGTTGAACAATTTAGCACCACTGCATCATCAGGATGCGAACCGACGAAGGTCAACATTTTTATATTGTCTATGATTAGTTTAAGCTTTATCTTATATCTTTTCAATATTATTATACATAATTAAACACTAAATAGCTAACTGTTATGGTTTAAACATTCAGTCCTCCTCACATCATCAGGGTTGAAGAGTTGAAGGTCCAATTTGTCGTCTTATGTCTCTACCTACCAATCTTATTTTGTATCAATAAGGAACAAATGATCTATATTTATGGTGCAGGCCTGCAGTACCCTCGCATCACCAGGATTGAAGAGCCCAAACCTAAATTTTTACATTATATGTCTTTGCATAGTAATCTTATTATATATCCGTAAGCACCAAATAGCCAACTCCAATGGCTTAAGCTTTCAGTACCCTGCATCATCAGGATTCAAGAGTTGAAGGTCAATTTTTTTCTTTTGAGTCTCTGCTTAATAAACTTAATATATATCTGTAAGCACCAAATTGCTAACTCCAATGGCTTAGGCTTGCAGTATCCTGCATCATCAGGGTTCAGGAGTTGAAGGTCTAATTTTTATTGGATATCTCTTCTTAGTAATCTTTTAGTAATAACTATATTTATTGCTACTTTAATTTAAAAACCACCTAATTACTAACCATTAAAGTGTTGTTGTTGAGTACCTTCCATCATCTATTGGATTCTTTCTATGCCGTGGATGACATGAACATGAACACGCACATAAATACACACACACCCACACATAACAGTTATTTTAATTTTTCATTCAGATATTTGTTTGCCCGCGGAACTCATTGCGTATCAGACCAGTACGGTAACCGCTCCGCCAGGCAAGTCATCAACACAATGTTGCTATAAAACCAAAAAGGAACCTAGACAAGCCCGCCAGACAACCAAAAAACAAAAACAAACTTTTCTCATTGACAACCAATCATAAAACTCTCAACACATTAAAGCGACTCTAAAACAGGGATAAAATCACAAGAGGGCCATTGTCGATTCTCCTCAGAATCAATGCGCCACTCATGCGCCTGCGCACGCACTCAAACAGGGGGTCGTTAATTGTGAGTAAAATCGGACCACCCATGACGTTGAATATAAAAATAATCGTACTGACCATTGATTAAATGATTGCAGTGGTCACAATAAGGATTTTGAATTTTGAATAGCAAGGGGTTCTAAATTGCTTAGTAAAGTGGGAGTAGTATTTAGAGTTTTGAAATATATGTACTTAGAAAGAAATATTCTGACGTTCGCTTAGTAAGAGCCATATTTAGTTACTCATCTCACTGCCTTTATTGGGTGGAAGAAGGATTGAAGGTGATGCTTCCAGAGTCGAACCACAACGAATTCTACCAGCTAAAATTGATTACAAAATAAGACATTTATTATTATAGATATTCTTTTAATAAGTTAATACTATATCCCAATTTTATAGTCTATCGGTAATAATCCTAAAATGAAGCCGTTCAGACTACAAAGCGTAACAAAAGAATATATATACATACATACGCAGTATACACTTGAAATTTTTTACTTAGGGAGTCTAATATGTTTTTAAATTAAATATATTTTTTTTTTGACAATGGTGTATTTCGACCGAGAAAGTACAACCGCCACACAGAACTATTTCTAGCGTGAAGCAATTCTTGTCTTTCGTTTGAAGGGTGTGGTTGCCGGCTCACTTATACAGGCGTACATCTCAGTCCTCGGGAGTAGCAAAGCATCTGTAATCGACTTCAGATAGAACCTCCTGATCTATATGAAGTTGCTTACAAATCCAATGGGCGGCAGTAATCACTTACGACCAGGTGAACTACATGCTCGTTTTCTACTTCAATAAGATAATAAAAAATTGTATTTCTCTTTACCATATTACCTTTAAGAAACACAAATCGACATATATTAAACCTAAAATTATTACCGTTTCCATAAATTGCTAGTATATTTGTATCGTACAAAGCTTTCGTTCACCTCGTATCACCCAATAAACATGAGATACACCTCTATGAGGTTATTTGTTTGTCCCGGCGTCAGTAAAACCAGATTGGATACGTGTATGTTACCGTATGTACGAATATGTGAACACGTTCATAGGGTGTTGTAGATTACGGTGGTTTCTGAGAATTATAAGCTTGTCTGTCGGGTGTCTAATATATTGTAATTTCATTTTAACGTGCCATTAAATAGGTAATGCCAATAATTAAGTAACAATTCTCTAAATCATAAATATAACAGTATATGTTATTAGTTCAACGATAAAACAATGTTTTAATTTCGCGAATATTTACAATTTTTCATATTTTTTATGTTTCCGTGTCTACAATTTACAAACTTACTAATTATTATTATTTAATCACTTTTTCATAGACTTTAGAATATACCTAGTCTTTGAAAAATATAATAAATCATCTATGAAAAAGTTAAGGTCTCCAAATAAAAGAGTAATTTAAGAATACTCCATAGCTTTTATATGAAACAGTTACTTATATAGAGCGCGTTTATTTTAAAGTCCGAATTATAATTCGTATGTTACACGCAAACACCCGGGTCTTCAACGAACCTAAGAAACTATTGTTTACCCCATCTGATTGTATTGTTTCGTACACTACATCGTGTAGTTGTAATACAATCTTAAGGGTTGTTTATGATATCAAAATAACATAAACTAGTTCCAAAAGAAGACGAAAAAGGACGAAGAAATAAAACGTTTTGAATGAAGTGGCGATCGGTCCATTGTTATCTGTATGCAATCAAGCGCCAATAGACTTGGAGGATATGAGAACACAGATTGCTTTACTATCTCTGAGTAGTTTTTACCAGGTTTTAAATACGAAGATTCCAGGACCGTTTATAAACAAGCAAGTTTGTTTATGACATACAGTTTTAAGTTTTCTGTCTTCTCATATAAAGTGAAATATAAGATTACTCAAGCTTAGATCCAGAGTAATCTTAAATTTCGCATTCACACGTTCAAGGAGCAAGTAGTGAAATTATGTTCGGACCTGGCCACAATAGACCAGAAATCACCAAAAGACCAATTAAGGTAGTGAGAGAATTCCTAACCTTTCTCCAAATAACAATAACCGAATAACAATAATATGTACTAGGCATATGTATATCTTACACGTACTATTAGAACAATAATAGGATGAAGGAATTCTAATAACTTACGTCGATAAACAAAGAAATATAAATAAAACGCCTATTTAATTAAAGTCTTCTCCAATATTCACGGAGCAAAAGAAACACGGGAGTATTACAGTATCGAGTATTTTTCAATAACAACCGTGAGGGTATGTTGCAGCTAGTAACATTTATTTTGAAGTAAATATACTCATTAACTTATATGAAGTAGTTAAGATTAGCTTTTCTTAAGTATTATATTTCAAAAGAGACAAACAAGTCTCTTATAAGGTAATGCGTAGTAATTATAACTTAATATTATTAGTACTTTGATATTGCGAAGTTGTGAAGCGCGGAGAACATTTGATACTATCCGTATTTTTTTAATCGACCCCAAATAAAATTTGAATCTTATTTAAGATCGGTAACATGTACAACCTACTACATTCTTGAAGAATGAGTTGTAATGTCTTTATACTTTTTAACACGTTATTACGCCGTCTAAAGCAGAAATATTATGTTACATTTACCTAAGAATAAAATGTATCTCAAATACATTTTCATCGTTTGCAATAGATCACTAAAACACCACAATAAATGTTAATATACATATGAGAAAGTATTCCACAATATTTGTTCACAAGTAGATAATAATGCCAAACTGCTAGTATAACATTAGGTACTTAACAAAACGTTCAATTTCCTGTACTCGCTACAACGGACATAAGGACAGCCTGCTGTTTAACGTTATTAAAATATCTCAGCCCGTATCCGGACTTAGCTTCAATTACCTACGATGTACATTTTATTAAAACAAAGCTTTTATTTAACATTTTATATGAAACAATATAAAGATTGATAGAAAATATCAATTAAATAAATATTATTGTGCGTAAATAAAACTATTTTAATTTGTACTAGCTCATATTGTTAATTCTTTATGAGTGTAATTACGCTATAAATTATTCATTAGAAATTTGTGAGTCATAGAGACGAATGGGTATGTAAGAAAGTATCATCACTGAGATCAAGTATCTTTTCTTAAATAATATATTTTTTAAATCGACACCCTTTTATCTTCGAAATACTTTATACTCGTCTACATTAGGTATCGTTAAGTCATGTGAACTTAACACGATATACTTTTTTAAATGTGTATTATAATTGAAAAGGTGTAGATCACTTACACTGAGGGGGACCATCATAGTTCTCGGGAGTAGCAATACATCTGTGATTGGTTTCAGGTGTCTATGACTAGTAGAACCCCTGTTCTATATAAAGTTACTTAAAGATGTTCATGGGCGGCAGTAACTACATACCGTCAGGTCGTCTATATGCTCTACATGTTGATAAATATTACTTATGTATATAAGTATCTACTGTGACTATAATAATGCTTATATCCACCAGTTTAATTCCTCAATCAGTATTAGTGTATTATTAGATAGATTATCCAATAGCCGCTTAAATGGAATAATCGTTCGCCAAACAATAGCCGATTAGCGTCCGAATAGCGTTTGCGAAGTGAGTAAATGCGTTGATGTTTGGGAGATCACTCGCTTGCAAAGTGGCGGTTGCGAACGATAATATACAAGAATCATAAACAACATTACCTGTGAATTATAGTCAGTAGAACCGCACCGTGTTAAATTCGGAAAGGGTGACGATGGTACTATGTCGGATAAGGAAAGAATAAAAAAATATTATAAGCGCTTTGGGGCGGTTAAATTAGCTAGAACGAATTATTACTATGATGTTTAATAACTCGCACTTAAAAGTAATATTGCAAATTGACGACACGCGTATCGGAGAGGTCACCATACCGGTCTAACACGCAGTGAGTCCCGGGTTCGATCCCCAGCCAAACAGAAATGCGATGAGTTTAGATTTCTGTTCTGGGTCTGGGTGATTGTGTATTCGTTTTTGTGTGTTCATGGCACCCACGACACAGGAGAAAATCGTACTGTGGTGTTTATAAAACGTTCATGTTCATGTTCAAATTAAATTCACGTCGTTGACTTAAGTACAATTTGAACGCGATTATGGTTTTACTTCAGCCTTGAAACATAGTTACGGGGATCAAACACGAAACCCATTGCAGTTTTTAATATTGTTAAAGTAGAAAACGAGCATGCAGTCCACCTGATGGTTAATGGAAACTGCCGCTCAGAGACATTAGTGATCAACTTCAGATAAGATTAGAACCCTACCTGTAATCGACTATAGATGTCTTGCTAACTTTGAAGACTAAATAGTAACACCTTGATCTCTTGGATAAGTACCTATGACTCGTTTACAACACACACACTATTATAAAAAGTAGAAATATGTGTAGCATTGATGCTGCCAGGTTCAATTTACAATGTCTACCACCTACAATTTCATTTTAATTACCGCACTCTTACTCATATTACAATTTGTGTCTTTCTTGAAGGAATTATCCCACTTGTGGTATGGACACCTCTCTCGCCGGCAGTTCCTGGGCGCGCGCCAAGTTCGCTCGCTATTTGCTTATAATTCGGAATCAATATGCGAGCCCACGTGCGTCCCGCTATTCCTCTCATAAACGTTGTAATCGCCGCTGTAATTCACGCACGATTGCGATGTAGCGCGCCACGGCTTAGGTTAGGTTACGGCGATGTAGCTTAAGCTATAAAGTAATAGTTTATCCCAATCTATCCCTATAAATGTGATAAAATCAGTATTCATACGCAAGTTGTTGCTATGAGGATAGTTATGGAATTTTTGTTTATAATTTATATTTTTGGTAGCGAGGATTAATTTAGCTTAAAATGCTTCTCTGTCAGTTCAACAACAAAATGTATAAGTGACCAAATATGGTTATTGATATGAACTTTAATTTTGTGCTGAAAGGTTTTTTGCACCTTTTTCTATGAATTAGTTTACTTGGATGGGATTTACTCATAGCGTTGCAATGTATGGAAATTATCATATATTAATAAGGAGAAGCGCCTAATAATTTTAGTTGTGGGTGTTCATAGTAGGTTTGTAATAGTGTCATTAGTTTTAAAACACAAAAAAAATACCGCCTTGCTATAATATTTATATATTATGCGGTAACATTTTTAGTTGATTCGTTAACAATGTAACTACCTACCTATATTTAATACTCTCAGTAGATTGTTGTGCAATAAAATTTAATTCAAAACGGCGACACATCACACACAGGATACGCTGATGCACGCATGTCACCGCAATATTGATACAATTGCATACGCACCGGACTTCGAACCTGCTGACGTGCTCTTTGTTTCATTGACAACCGGAGAGAAATTTCCGTAACGATTAACATATACGCACATAATATCCCATTCCATTGGCAATATGGATCTAACACTTTAAAGTTATAAAATGGTAGAACTCTTTGTGGTTTGCCTTATAATAGCAGTGTTATTCACTACTTTCTTCTGATTTGGAGGTTGTGGAGTGATAAAAGAGCCGGATAAGGCTCTTTAGCTTAGTCCTTAGGTATGGCAAAGAATATGTGGCTAACTTCAGGTAAGCCTCTAATTTTTCCGGTTTTGATTTCAGGTGACCCACCATCAGCATGCTAATTTTGTTCTTCTATATTATAAAGAGAAATTCGGAATATCAAAATTAAAATTCGGTCGCAGGAGAAAAATCCCACTAAAATGTGATATTATAGTGGAACAAACATTGAGAATTATCCAAGTCACTTTTTTCATTTTTGCACTAATATTTTAAATCCGCTATTTTATTAATATACCACGTATTATAACAATAAAAATGTTCCGTGGGGTTATTAAACCTTTTTTTAAAACATCGTCTCTAAAACAATGCTTACTTCTAAGCTCAGTGGGTCCTATTTCTGTGTCACACCTGTCGCGGGAAGCGTTCGAATGACAATACGAACGCTACCGGAATAACCGCGTTCTGGCTTCTGGCATGTTATTTATAATGTTTAATTTTTATAAATTAACATTTACATAACTTTCACATTTGTCATTCGTTGAAATTGGTGATAACGTCCACAGGAAATAAAATAACTACAACAAATGAAACAATTTATTAAGAATTGAATTAGTTTACCACATATCACTTATATTTAAAAATAAATACGGTTAAAGATGAACTTTGTTTCTTATAAAAAAAAGAATTTAATTATGTCATTTATTTTGTTTGTTATCTAAGTACCTATCTAGATGGTAATCTCCATAGCATAACTTTCTGTACTTATGCCCGATATTGTAATGTTTTTATCTTATGATTTCTCAGTAAGTGAAT